>LOJH01038723.1:10008-22558 GCA_001685095.1 Ellobius talpinus | reverse complement strand
GGTTGCCATCTGCCATTTACGTTATTTCCTAATCTCTAAAGTACATCTTGTGGTTCTGCCTAAGACACGGTCTTGTGAATAGACAGATTCTGTTTGTGCTCATAAAATTATGAGGAAGTTGGATTTCATATTTCATGAGCACAAACAGAATCCCCCTTGGGAGGGGGTTAAAGGGGGGAGAGGGAGGGAGTGGAGCAGAGAAAAATGTGGAGCTCAATAAAAATCAATAAAAATTAAAAAAAAGAAAAAGAAAGAAAAAGAAAGCAAGCTAAGCAAGCATGGGTAGCAAGTCAGTAAGCAGCATTCCTCCATGGACTCTACTTCAGTTCCTGCCTCAGCTTCTCTGATGATGGGAGTAAGCCAAATACAATCTTTCCTCCCAAAATACTATTTTTGGCCAGTGTTTTATTAAAGCAATAGAAAGTAAACTAAAACAGTATTGAAGTCATGAACCCTAATTTGTCCTGAGTTGAGGAACTCCACAGGCAACTAAAGATGACTATGTGGAGCTGTCTCTGCTCCCTCACTCCTGACAGCCCTGAGGCTTGTGTTGAGCCCCATCATGAGACACTGTTAACGAGCTCCCCAATGTTACTTGACTTGTGTACAGTGCTAATCACAGCTTGCATTTTACCTTGTGTCCTGTTTTGACGGCTGAGAAATTCTCTAGACTCATCTATACCCCGTCCTGGGTCAGATTAAACAGGACATAGCTTTTCTTGAGGGAGGCATCATTATAAAGGGGCAGATACTCCAGATGTTCTCAGCCGATCTCTTGGCTCCAAGAGAATACCCCCAAAGCACAATGATGAAACTATTTATCCAAAACAGGATATTCTGGATCCAAGGCAGCACTTGAAGAATAGTTGTTTCTATACTTTCTTTTAACCTGAAATCTTAAGCATGCACTGGGTTTCTCTGATTTCTTTCTGTAAAGCTAATAGCTTAGCCACAGGAGCTCGGCCAGCATCCACCCTTTCTGATATTCTGAGGAAGGGGCCAACTTACATAAAAGGTCATAATAGGTAACTTTAAACTCTGTATGACCTCACTTTATGAGAAGTTAGGAAAAATAGCTATTGTGTATCACTGTCTTTGAACTCTACACTAGACAGAAGCATTTCCGATCCTTGGGCCTCTAGGGATACCTTGAGGGGAAGACACCACCCGAGTGTACATAATGACAAAAATCTGGCTGTATGGGACAGGCATGTATTTCTAATCCAAGGTAAGAGACAGGCCAGCACTTCCAGCTCTAGGAAGGGAACTAAATTCCAGATTCATGCTGGACCAGTTAAATGATACCTGACCCAAGAAACTATAATGCTTCCCTTTCTTTTTCTATTGTACATAAGCAAGCATTAGAAATATAATCTAGCATCACTATAAATTAAAGGAGTAAAGGCTTTGACCTAAAATAACATTTGAAAAGACATTTACTCAGCTGGACATGGTAGTGCATACCTTTAATACCAGCATTCAGCAGGCAAAGACAGGTAGATCTCTTTGACTTTGAGACCATTCTGCTTTACATAATGAGACCCTGTCTCACAAAATAAATAAATAAATACAAATAAAAAAGGAGAGATATTTTCTTTCTTTTTATTTATTTATTGCTTGTTTGTGACAAGAGCTTGTTTTGTTGACCAGGCTAGCCTCAGAATTGCAGAGATCTACCTGCCTCTGCCTCCTAAGTGCTGGGATTAAAGGCATGCACCACAGTTCCTAGCAAAAAAGACTTTTTCATCAGCAAAGATACTATAGCTTTCTTACAAGGGCACATAAACATTCTACTTTTTTTACTAGGTACACCTAGATTTCATGTAATGTGTCATATGCATCTAGATAATGTTTTCATGCATTGTGCCCCAAAAGATATGTAACAAACTGCAGTCACTTCAGCTATTTTTTTCATTCACTTTTATTATATGCTAAAATTATTTTTATTTTTGGCATGCCCTATTAAAATGCCCATATAGGAATTTATGAGTATATTTGGGTGATAAATTAAACATCCTGACAAATACACAATGCCTTATCAACTTAGAAATGTCGCCTAGAGGATGGCTTACAACATCTGGGGTACCTAAGTTGCTTTTGATTATGGGTTTTCTTTATCATGGTTACAGAAAAGTAACTGATACACATGGTAGCACTGAATGTGTAAAACAATTAAGCTGTGCGTTGGGGTCTGTTTCTTCCACAAAACCTTAAAACACTATTTGTTTATATAAGTGCATTCACTGGATAAGATAAAGGTTTCATTACACTATAAAATGTAATATCATATATAGTTTTGATATTTTAATAAGGATTTCCTTCCAAAACAGGTTCTAAATAAAATACATTTATTTAAATTTTATCTCATTGTCTAATAGTCATAGGCAACATAAAAAACATGTAATTTCCAGAAACATTTTTTATGTGTGTCTGTGTAAGTGGATGCTACGTGTGTGAAAGTGGCTGTGGAGGCAGTAGAGGGCACCTGTCCCCTGGAACTGGAGCTGCGGACTGTCCTGAGCCTATGAAGGTGATGGAATCCCACAGGGTCCTTCCAGAAGAGCATACTGTACTCTCACCCACTGAGCCCTGTCTTGGGCCCTATTCATCAGGTTTGGTCCTGACTGCTTACTCAAAACCCTCCCTTACTCTAATCTAGTTTTCATGTTTAAAGGATTAAAATGTTTTCAGTTCTGGTAAAAAACATTTCTCATTACTCTGTATAATTGGAAAAAAGAAATCTAGTTTTTTAATTGATAAGCTTATTTTAAATATTTCAAAAAAACACCATTGGGGGTATATTTTAAGTTCAAATGCTTATAGGCAAGATGAATAAACTTCCTATTAAGGAAAAGAGTAATCTATTACCTGAGTCCAACCAATTAGACTGAAAAGTTTCTACTGATGTTACAATGTTATGATACAACAAATTAAACACTGTAAAAGACCCTATAGTATTCCCAGATATTTAACTAACACCATAGCTTCAACTCCACTTACTATAGCTAAAATGCCCAAAGCTTTGGGTTAATTCTTCTTAACCAAAACTATACTATAAAAAATCAATCTCTAGTGATAACATTAATGTTTTATACCTTACATGCTGATGTTTCTTGAATTAAATAAGTATTTAAGGTATTCTATAGTGTAATCAGACAGATTTTGCTTTAAATATTTGTATTTTGCTAATAATAAGGAAATGAAATACTAAAGTGACTCGTATTTCTTTTAAAAAAGATTGTCTACTATTTTATTTTCATATTTATTTATTTTTGGTGTTTCTTTAAAAGTTTATTTTATTTTTACTTATGTGCATATATATGCACACACACACACAGGTGCTCACAGTGGCCAGAAGAGAGGCTGAGCCCTGGAGCAGAAGTTCTAGTGCTGTGTGCTGGGAGCCAGACTTGGGTTCTCTGTGCTCTTAACTGGTTAGTCACATTTCCAGTCCCCATTTTCATAGCTAACCATTAAAATACAAAGTAAGATTTCGCTATGCCTACAAGGCCTATAATATTCTGATTTCTTAGAAATCTGATCACCATCATTGTTAAGAATATTTGCTGCATGAAGAAAAGACAATCTTGCTTTAAAAACTTAGAAGAATACTATATTGCTATTGAATCTCTTCTGTGGTTTTACAGTTACTTTTCCCATTAAATCCAGTGTAATAACAATATAATAGAACAGATCAACTTAGTATCCACAGATAAGAGGTAACTAGATGGAAAGACAAATTTTTCCTAAGAATCAGAGCTAGCAACTCCACATGAGGTTACAAGATCTAGCTGACAAAAATAAAAACTAAAAATAAAAGATAATATTTGTTTAAATACTGCAAGTATAAAAACCATTCATAGAGTACAAGTAACTTTAATACAGGCATAAATATATGGTCATTCCAGTTTTTTAACACATAAATATTAGTTATTTAAAATGTCTGTTTTCTTCACCCATTACCTTTACTGCATTCAGCCAGACACTACTATTGATTATTTTAGCTTTAGGTATATTGCTCTTAATATTTTGTCAAACCTAGATTGGGGGAAGATGGACTGGAATCCCAATGACTTGTTGATTTTAATGATATGATATGATAGTGTCCCTTCATGGCTTTTCCAGGTGTGCCCTCAAACCTGCTCCTCTACCTTCTCTCCAGCCTCCATACCAGATGCTAAGAATGAGTTCCTAGAGACACGGGCACTACTGTGCAGTAAGTAATATGTACCACCCCTCTCCACCCACACGCACAAAGTATAACGCTTGGTCAACAGGAGGAATTGGCTGAAGCTTCTGGAAAGAAGCTGCACCTTCCGCTGGACCTTCTGGTGAGGCCGATTAACTGCTCACACTTAAGTGAGTGTGAAGAGTTAGGGCCGTTACAGGTCCAGGAGACAGAGATGTCTCTGCTACGGACCTCAGAGCTGTCTGAGGACACTCTCAGCATTTAGGGATCTGTGCATTCCACGAGTGTCACCTAACTAATGGTCACAGAAATGTTCGCTCACAGATAGGGAGGGCAACGAATGGGTATTAAGAAGGCTAAAGATGGCCCAAGGCAATTTGGGTCTGGACTTGGCTTTCTTAGTTATGATACTATAAAACCTTCAGGAAATTGTTTCTGCGTTGGAACATGGAATTTATGGTAACATGAATCTGTATTCCTGGGACACGGTCACTCATATAAACCGTCTCACCCTTTGGGTTGAGATTTGTGGTTTTGCATTAACACACGTGCCTTCCTTCACAAGTTTTTACTATGGATACGATGTGAGTGCCGCTTTAAGATCCTGAAGCCTTGACTGCTCTACAATGACGGACTGTTAACCGTGGCACTGTGAGCTGAAAGGAACCCACTCTCCTCTAGGTTCATTTTGTAACAGTATCTTTTTACAGAAACAGAAACAGAAACTAAGGGTGCGGAAGGTACTTTCTGCAGATGCCAGAGGCCATGCTTTGCAAAACCAGTACTTTGTAGTTACAGGAATCCCTAGATGTAAGATAGTGTCCCCATTTTGACTCTTATGCAGTGTCAAGAGCTAGCCACCTCTCACGAATACTTTGTTGTGTCTAAGTATTCTCTGCCATCCTGATGTGAAACTGAGATACTTGTACAAAAATCTTCTCTAGGAGATTTTACAGCATATGCGAACCGATTCAGTTTGTTTTATGCACAATGTAATCTTTCTCCAGGCATCACCCACATTTTCCTACAGGTTCTGTTGTTGTTGTCATTAGGTGCTGGTCTCAGCTTAACTATGTAGAACACTACACTGTCGCAAAATGTCACATCCAGTTAAATCCATTTGTGGGAATGTGTATCTTATTGACGCTACTGAAACTAATTTCTACTTCATACACAGACTTTTCACAATAGCAATAATATTTCCCAAGAACGGAATCCTTTTTTAAAAAAATGGTTGCAATCACTCATTTTATATATGGCTATTTAAAAACTCTTTCTCCTTGTATTTGTCTATTATCGTCTAATTGATTCCCTTCATCATGATGTTCCCCACCTACTAGGGTACCTTGCAAAATAAAGCAGTAATTTACTTTGTAAGAAGCATAAATATTTGAAGTAACTATTACTGTTTAAAGATATAATTGCCTACAGCCAAATTCAAATAATGATTATTGAAACTTAACAAGGGAGTTTAGTAAAGTTTCTGAATATGAAATCAATACATAAATTAAGCTCATTTCCATATTAAGAAAAATATCAAAATTCAATTATAAAATACACACAGTATCTAAAAGTAACAACCAAAGCATAAAGTCCTTACAAACAAATTTAACAAAATATTTACAAAATAATTACAAAAAATATTATAGGAAAAGTTACAACTACATTGAAGTTTGAGGTATAGAGAATTAAGATCATAAGACACAAGACGAATTCAATCCTAAGACACAAGACGAATTCAATCAGAATTTGTTTAAGGTTCATAACAGAATTTGATAATGTACATCTTATATGGTATTAAAGAATCAAGTATGGTGAAGATGTTTGGGGAAAAATGACAGAACATACGGCAACTTATTAAGACAACATAAAGTTAACACTAAGGTGTCAGTATAGGCATTGTTTTAAAACTGAGTAACTAAGCAAATAGAGAGCCCCTAGATAAGCCCACCTTTACTTAAAGAAACAGTAAATCTGGGCTGGAGAGACGGCTCAGTGGTGCAAAGTACTTGCTGCTCTTGGTAGTGAGGCTAGGTTCAGTTCCCAGCACCCACGTGGTGGCTCACAACCTCCTGGAACTCCTGTTCTGGAGGATCGGGGGCTTTCCCCTGACTTCTGTGAGCAGCTATCCACGTGTGCAGGTATCCACACAGAGACACACATACACATAAAATATTTCTAAATGTATATATAAATTTAAAAACCCTTAAGGTCCACTCCTAGTAACCCACTTCCTCCAGTGAGACTCCACCATCTCAAGTTTCTAACCCTTTCCAGAACCAGCGCCACTCCAGTGTTTAGATGCACAAGCTGACAGACTCCTGTAACATTCACACCACAAACCAACAGGGAGAAAACCAGACAAAAGCTAGTTATTCCAGAGAATTGCACTGTTTATTACTACATTACATGAACAGGAAAGGGTGGAAAAGCAAAGGAGTAAAGCAAAGGAAAAGCAAAGAATTCAACCAATTTTTAAATGCTGAGAGAATAAAGCCTGAGAGACCAGAGAGACATCTGCAGGCAGCTGTAAAATCTGTCAATGGCTGTTGTCTTACTGTAGGTGCTGAGTGAGGGTCAGGTGCTTACTTATTACACTTTACTATGGGACTTCACTGTCCAGCCCCTTTAGCATGTGCTTTCCAATACAAGGCGGGGTGCAGGGCTGAGGAGGTGGCTCACACATCGTGTACTCCTCTTGCAAAGGACTCAAGTTTGGTTCCCACCTCCCATATCGGCTGTCTCACAACCACACAGAATTCCAGCCCTGAAGAATCTGATGACTTGGGGCTCTATGGGCACCTGCATCCATGCATGTGCACACACACACACACACACACACAGTTAAAAAAATCCTAAAAAGTTAGTTATTAAAATAACTTTAAAGGCTAGGTTCACAGCCAAAAAAAAAATGGTTAGTTTTAATGTGTGATTTTTTTATTTGAAAGCCCTTTTTGAAACCATCATTGAAGTTTTCATTAAAAATGAGCAAGTTGTATCTTTTGTGTAACTTTTTTCTTTTTACCCTTTTTTACTAGCTGAAAAGAACGGGTAGTTTTTTAAAGGCCTATTTAGCACTACCTGATGAGAACTTATCTCTACTATAGTTTCATAGGAAAGAATAAAATGCCTCTAAAATCATGAATTTTGAGTAAGACATAATTAACAAAAATACTTACAGGGAAAACATTTAGTGCAATAAGTAAATTCCCCTAAAATATGATTTGGGTTTATGCAATTCCAATTTAAAAAAAACAAGAAAGACTTTTGGAGGACTTGACGAATTGAGAAACTTACATGGAGACATTTGAAAATAAAGGCAGGCAATGAAATATATAGTTTGCATTCTCTGTAGATTTGGTACCTATAGATTCAAACAACTAAGGAACAAAACTACTTGGGAAAACCTGTATGCTGATGTTGTGTGCTATTTCCCCCAAACTGAGACATTTCTCCTTGTAGAGAAATTCTTAAGACTCGGGAAGCTAATGAAACTTACAAGGCTTATATATTAGTCAGGGTTCTCTAGAGTCACAGAGCTTATAGAATAACTCTGTCTGTCTGTCTATCTATCTATCTATCTATCTATCTATCTATCTATCTGGAAATTTATTGGAATGACTTACAGGCTGCAGTCCAACAATAGCTGGCTGTGAATATAAAGTCCAAGAATCTAGTAGTTGCTCAGTCCCCCGAGGCTGGATGTCTCGGCTGGTCTTCTGTATAAGCTGGAATCCCAAAGTAGACTCCAAAGCCAGTGAAGGAATGGATGTGCCGACAAGGCCGGGGTAACAGGCAAAGAACTGACGAGCCCTTCCTTCTTCCATTGTCCTTATTAGACTTCCAGCAGAAGGTAGAAGGTGCGGCCCGGGTTAAAGGTGTGCCTTCCAGGCTCCAGATCTGGATTAAAGGTGTGTGTCATCCTGTCTCAAGATATGGATCCAAAGCCTGTGTCTTTCAGTCTCAAGATCCAGATCACAGGTGTGCCTTCCATTTCTACATTGTAATTCATTCCAGATATAGTCAAGCTGACAACCAAGAATAGCTACCACAGCTTGGGAAGCCCATAAAGTTAGAAGATTTACAGGACCACCCCCAGATATGATAAAAGCAGAAAATAATCGCTAGGGAGAGGAGATGGCCCAGTGGAGATAAAGTCTGGGCATGCAGCTTTTCTGGGCCATCAACCACGCAGAAATGGACTTTTCAGCAATGCTGCTGCTTTTGCAGTCACTTATGATCCTGTGGGTAAACCCAATAAATTCACTGGTTCAACCAGACAGACGCAGATGGGATCGATTATTTAGTCTGTTGTCAGTGCCCTACACAGGATAAACAGACATTTGTTCACATCTCCCCGAGACAGGTCACAGGACACAAACAATGCCTGAATACATACTGACACACGCGAAAGTGAGGCGGGAAGGGGTCATAGCATAGCCCCTGTGACGGGTGAGCAGATATGCCAATCCTCCTGAGGGAGGAAAACCAGAGACAATCCCAATATGACTACAGTCCCCCAAATGGTATGAGAGAGAATGCATCCTTGCTGTAGTGGTGATTACATGCTCTCTCCTGCAACCAAAACCGAGCTGTCTCAGAACAGAGCACCCTTAGGAAGGATTCTGAGGTAGCCATTGTCCTCTACATGGTATGAATCAGCATGCTTTCTTGATGAACAGCTCCACCCCATGCCGGTATGAAGAAACACCCAAAAATAGCTGATGGACTAGAAAACTAACGCACTGCAATCACTGAAAGTACCTTGTCTGGGACAGGATGATAAGGAGGCTGTGGTAGTTGTTGCATGACCTTTAATGTGTGGATTAAGACATGCAACCAAAGCTGAGCTGTCTACTTAGGAAGAATGTGCCAAGGTAAGGGAGGATTTACAGTGGAACAAAGATATGTGGCTGTCATCCTCCACATTAGTCTCTTGACAGTGAGGAAAAGATGGCAGCTGCCAGGATGCAAGGTGAGGACAGACAAGTTACAGATGTGCAAAGAAGTCCTTCCTGGGCTCAAAAAGCTGGGAACTCATGGGAAGAAATGGGCAGAAGGTGCACAGTGTGGGGGGGGCTGGGAAGTTACAGGTGATATAAGACACCTAACCTTTAATACAAAGGAGGAGAAAAATCCATGAGTCAGAATGCAGATGGGGTCCTTAATGTCCCAGTACAATAATGAGAGACCACTTGCATCTGAATGGTCTGAGTTGAGGCAAGCCTCTCACAGTTTGGCTTGCAGCAGTATGGGATACAGGAACAGAGGAGTCTGCCATAGCAGCTGCAAATCTGAATGTGGTGCCAGATGCTGTCAACCTGACCTCGAGGAATCACGTGCAGGGAGTTTCAGTGAGGATTGTCTCCATTAAATTGGCCATTTTCTTGGTTGTCACGTGAGATGTGAAGCCCCATTTACCTTGGGTGGTACTGTTCCCCAGGAAGGGAATTCTGAACTGTGTAAGAGCAGAGAAGGCTCCATGAGATGGGAGCTCACACCTGACACTGTTACTGGGGCTAAGAACCTGTGGCTAGAACAGATCATTGCCCCTATGAGAACATACTATTATTCTGCTGAATGGACATAGTACTGAAATAATGCCTAGTGATTTAATGCTATATTCATAGATTCAGTGCATCTCCCAACCCTCATCAGAGTTGACTTTGTCGAAGACGGCAATTAACACTGAGACCCTAATCTGATCAATGTACAGAGAATAAAGCCTGGGGAGTGTTCAGCACTATGTGGCACATCTGTATCCTGTATTTCCATGCAAGGCTCAGGGATCACTGTGGAAGAGCGGACAGAAGCATGGAAGACTACAAGGAAACAGTGATTTCTGGACACAGCAGAGTGGTTGTATACGCGAAGTCACAGCAGTGGTGACAGCACACACAAGACCTCCGAGTTCAGCCAGACAAAAGCCAGCAGGAAGGTGGCAAAGTGATGTCTGTAGCTGAGTAGCTATTGCAGTTGACAGCTGCTGGGAGAGGAGAGGCTGTTTTCTTTAAGGGCATGACCCCAAGGGTGAGCTAACCACACTCTAGGGCTGGGCCCATACTCAAGAGTATCCGGGTAGTACAAACTAGACTCAGTGGATTTTAAAGGAGAGAAAGAGAACACGAAGTTGGGTTGGTGAGGAGGTGGGGGATGATCTGGGAATAACTGGGGGAAGAGAAATGAATATGATCAAAATACAGTGTATAGAATTCTTCAGGAAGTAACGGAAGCATTATTTTAGATGGAGGAGTGGGGGGGAAGGTAACATGGCTAAGATAAAGCATTATTTTAAATGGAAGGGGGGCTGGAGGGTAGTAACACAGGAACACTTTTGCTCTTGTGGAGGTTCAGGTTCGGTCCCTAGCACACAGTGGTGGCTCACGACCATCCCTAACTTCAGTTCCAGAGCATCTGATGCTTTCTTCTGACCTCTGTGGGCACCGGGCACACACATGGTACACATTACATGCCAGCAAAACACTCACACATAAGCAAAATAATCTAAACATTTTTTTCTTCAAAGGAGTGGAGAAACTGAGCTGAGCCCTTAAGGGGCACACACTAGTCCACTGTGCTTTGCTCTTGACGGTGGATGTCATGGGATGGTTCTCTTAAACCCCTGCTGCTGTGATTTCCCACAATAGATCGCAATCTCCAAGTTTTAGCTGAATAGACCTTTTCTTGCTTAATTGCTTTGTTAGGGCATTTCATCACATTTTATCAAAGCAATGGGGAAGCAAACTAAAACCTGACTATAACGATGCATCACATCCCACTTTGAACAAAGGCTACAAAATCCTAGTCAATACAAGTAAAATAAGCCCCCCATGAACTAGCTCATACAAGCCATTGAGGACAACTGATCACTGCCAGCTGAGGGCCTCGTGGGTATCAGAGATGGGAAAGAGGAGGAAGGACAGGCATTAATGAGGAAGCTGAAAATGAGAGAGGCAGTCTTTGATGCTCAATTTCCTGGGCCAGACAGAACTGTGTTCACGGCTAAGTTAACAAATTGATTCAGCAGAGACCTCCAAATTGGTGTGGGGCTTCATTGGCCTCACTAAGCCCCATGACTCGACATTTTCTTTATAAAATAAGAGACGTTCTGGCAGATTTGAATTATTTAAATTGGGTTCAAAGGATGCCAAGGACTGAGGAGGTGATGGAAAGAGATGGGTAGCCAAGGGGGTTTGTGTTGGTCACTCACAGGCTTATGCTGCAAGACTTTTGTCCAGGTGGGTTTCCTAAGGAAAAGCAGATCCCAAAACACTGTGCTAGTGAGGTTTTACAGCCTGAAAAACATTTCATGGAAGACATAAATGGCAAAATGGTACAAAGAGAAAATGATTATATTTGTTATGGGAGTGAACCATTATTCCCCTAGACTATGCTGTGCACATTTCTTCCCCACAAGGAATCACACTGAGGTAAAGACTATTTGTTCAGCCCAGGGCTCTGTCCGCAGGCTGTCATGACTGAAGGTCAGTTCTAGAAGCAGGTACACACAGCTATCTGGGCCACACAGTACAAGCTGGCCCTCCCAAGACCACTGAGTGTGGAGAGACGCACTGTGGCCCCACTCAGCATCAGTACCCAGTATGCAAAGGATGGATGGCTCAGGGAAAGTGCCTGGATTATGGAGGCTAGATGAGGATGTCACTTTTCAGTGACACAGCTCCTTTTGACTTAACCCATCCTTCTATAAGTAACCCCTGACCCATGCACCTGTAAGCAATCCTAGTAAGTTCATTGGTTCAAGTTAGATTTAGGTAGAATCTGGCTTTTTTTCTTTTTGGTATGTTGCTGGTACTCTATCTGAAGTGAAGAGGTATAGAGGTATTTGCTCACATCTTCCAAGAAAAACTTACAAGAGAGCTGAGTATGTAAAGTTTTTTTTGCCTTGTCATTATTTCCTGAGCAATAAAGGATAGCACAATTTACAGAGAAGTTACATTGTAATCATCATTTTAAATAATCTAGGGGTGATCTCTGTATGTGTGTCTCTCTCTGTTTCTGTCTCTGTCTCTGTCTCTCTCTCTATATATATATATATATATAGAAACAATCTAGATGCCACCCAATGAAAGAACAGATAAAGACAATGTTGTACATTTACACAACAGAGTATTACTTGGCCATTAAAAAAAGACATCATGGAATTTGCTGGCAAATGGATGGAACTAGAAAAAAATCATTCAGAGTGAGATATTCCACACCCAGAAAGACACTTATGAATAGATAGAAGCTGCTAAGTCAATGATAACCAAGCTACAATCACAACCAAGAGGATCCTACGCGCCACCAAGAGGTCTGGTGCCCTCTTCTGGCCTGCAGGCATACAAGCAGACAGAATACTGT
>LOJH01038722.1:8135-19868 GCA_001685095.1 Ellobius talpinus | reverse complement strand
TTTCTTTATTAACCAATGAAAGTAACACATAGACAGATAACCCTCCTATATCATTTCCCCTTTTTCTGTTTAAACAAAACACAGAAAAAAAGTAGGCTGTTTAAACATTAAAGAAGCTTGGGGACTTAACTTTCCAAGCCCTTCGAGCCTGAGGCATTCTGAGATAATGGAGATGTATTGGTTGAGAAGCTGTTTCCCACAGGCCTCTCATCCAGGCCTGAGTTTCAGGTTAGTCCTCAAATCCTGTTTCCCCTCCTTCCCCTGTCAGGGTAGCATCTGTTTAATTGGTTTTTGATATTTATCCTATAGTTACTTTATCTATTTGTGTCTATGTGCCAATGTATATGCCATGGCATGCAAGGCAGGGCAGAAGCCAACTCATGGGAGCTGGCTCTCTTCTTCCCCTGTGTGGGTCCTGGGGGAATCAGACTCAGGCTTGGTAGCAAGTGCCTTTACCTGCTGATCCATTTTGCTGGCCCAGGGCAGGATGTTAAGGAAAATGCTTGAAGAAACTAGGTCAGTTTATTGGGGTTCTTAGCGGAGAGAATGTTTCTGTGGTTTTCTCAGCTGAGACAATGTCAAGTCTACGTTAACCAGGTTTGGTTTTAGAGATCACTAATTCTTCAAAATTAAAAGTGGATTATAGTAATTAGAGATGTTTGGGGAGAAAGGCAGACTTGGGTCTGACATGTGCTCTCTGTCTCTGAGAGACAGAGACAGAGAGTTGTTGGAAATGAAATCCAGTGCCTTGTGCACGCTGACCTGCGCTTTCCCACTGGTCTAGATCCTTAGTCATTGTTTTGTATTTTCTTACTCATGAAAAGTAAAAATGGGGGGGACAGGTGACTCAGTGGTTAAGGGCATTGGCTGCTTACACAGAAGACCTGGGTTTGATTTCCAGCACTCAGATGGTGGCTCACAACCACCTGTCACTCCAGTTCCAGAGGATCCAACTCCTTCTCATTCCCACAGGGGCACTGCAGCATTTACCTAAATTGTTCTATTATTAATAAAAACTCAGGATAAAAACCTGATAGGTCAAGAAAGCAGTAGAGGAAGGTCCAGCTAATCTTCTCTCTCCTCAAAACGGCCCCCAAATCTTTCTAAGCCCCTCTCTACTCTTTTCTGTGCCTCTCTATTGTATCATATCCTGGGTCCTCCAAAATCTTTATGGCTAATTCTGGTCAGTTGGTCATTGGCTCTGTCCCTGATTCAAGGTTAATGTTATTAACAGCCTTGGAGTGTAACAGTATGATCAAACATCCCGCAACATTTCCCCCTTTTTATCTAGATAAAAAGGAAATGTTTTAGCTCTAATACAGTAAAACTATATATATAGTAAGAATTACATTCATAATGTCCAGTCCATTTGTATTTGGCAGTTTCAGAGAAAATACTCTATTATCTATCCTATCTTGATGAGTCCAAAGTTTTATACCTAGACCACTTTCTATCATAACTATATCATCCTAAAAATATCTTTTTAGACCTTAAAACATTTTCCTAGATAAACATCATAGTTTCTCAACCTTATAAACTTTATATCTCTTGTAAGTTTCTTTTCTGAACTTGGTAAGAAAGAAAATGATATAATTATCTAGTTTTCAATTCTGTCAGAGACCAGAGAGGATAGAATATTACCTGAGTAAACAGGAAGTGCAGACCAAACAAATTCCAAAACTATAGAAATGACAGACATCTGGCTGCCTAGACAGACAGCCAAAGTTCCTCTGCAATGTTGGGGCATTCGTCTTTGGCCTATAGGCCTAGGATATCTGTTAGACTTTTCTGTGAAGTAGGAATTTTGAAGGACTCTCCTACCTTGTCTTGGCAAAGTTCAGCAGTCACCTTTTGTGCATTGCTTGTCAAGTTCAGACAGCTTATTGTCAGTAGTTGAGACAATGGTAGTTTCTCTCCCAGTGGCTAAATTTGCCACAAATGAAAGCAAACTCCATGTGGAGGTTCTTTGATGCCCATTATCTTCTCAGAAGTAGATTGATGCTTCCAGTAGCAGACATGTTTCATTGTCATCTAAAGCCTTATGTTATAAAATGTCTTAAATAGCATATTCTGTCTATCTCTGAAGTGTTTGAAGGTCGTCTATCTATCTAAAACATCTGTTTGACCTTGAAAACACACCTAACATCACTACAAGTTTGCTTGTTATAGATGACTATTAACCTGCGTTTCTCAATTACCCTAAATAGCTTTCAAACTATTTGAAACTATTGCAAACTAAACTTTGCATTTTTAAATAAGCTGTATAGGGACAATACATTAAACAAGAGTAGAGCGTATATACATACACTATGTCCTAACAAAAATAACCTTAAATTTGTATCAATATACAAAAACCATACCAATGTAAAATATTTCAGATTAATAGCTATTTTTTTTAGTTTAGAAGTGATTCATTTTATCCTATTGTTCTATGTCAGTGCCCCCCCTTTTATCTTTTCAGAAAGAGATCCCAGAATCTAACCTCCTTTGCTGGTGTCCTCCCTGACCATGACCAATAACAACTTGTAACCAACCCCAGTAAATGATGATAAACATTCATAACTCCTGGATGACCAAAAACCATCTACCCCATTTCTTGGGAATGTGAACATCATGTTCTTAACATTACTTCCTGTTGTCTCAGGGCAACAGCATCTTTAGGGGATCCTGAGAAAGTGAAGATGATGATCAAGTTCTGGGAGACATAGCTGTTGTCCAGGCTCCATACAATGGGAACATGCAGCACTTACAAGTCCTGGCTGGAGTAGTCTGAAGCTAAACTATCTTAGCTAACTGCCTTGAAGTTGTCCTGAATGGTTTGTAGTTCAAAGCTGATCTTGCTCAGTGGCATTGCCACAATCTAGGTGGCTTCGTCCTTGCAGGATGCCATCATCTTCTGGGAGACCTCAGAGGTTACTATCAGGCATAGTCATGTTTCACTGCAGAAAACTTAAAACATTTTAAATGAAAATATACAGCAGATCTTGGAGAGGTTAATGGACCACAATCTGTTAAATCATCCGGGGTGCTCAAACTTAGTTCCTAGTTACCTGCTTCAGACTTAAGCCCAAAATCACATACAGGAAGCTAGATGAAGCTGTGTTAATCAGCCCTTCAATTATTCTGCATTTATTTGTATTTTTTGCTTTGATCGTTGATCATTTATAGAAGTTTGCCAAATTCCTTGCTTTACAGTCTCTCCTGAGAGTTTTGCCTTACCTTCTGAAGCTGTTCTGTCGTCCACAGTATGGTTTGTAACAACAGGCATTACGTCCTTTAATTGCTCTGTGGAGGAGTTACTTCAGTGCTGACAGGGAATGATTGAACCATATTTGATATTGGGGCCTGTGAGAGTCCCCGTAACACAGTTTTCAGTGGTAAAGGAATTACTTCTACACCCTAGTCCAATGCTGGCTGTTGCTGTGCTTTCTGTCTACTTCAGAAGGCTGGGTTCTTCTGTTTGGGTTATCTCTAGAAAAAAACATTCTTTCCAGGAATGCCTTGCCTACAATCCTTTTCAGATGACCGTGTTTATCACAATTAAAACACCTTACCTTTTGACTTTTCCTAAAATTTTTAGAAATCACTTCTGTCAAAGTAGTATCATAAGTGAGATCCAATATCTCAGCTGTATTTCTGATCCATTCATCTTTGGATGCTGATCTTGCCTTTAAAGACCTGGTCACTCTTTTGCATTATGAATTAGCATTTTCAAAAGCCACAGATTCAATTAATATTTGTCTAACTTCTGGATTTGATATTATTCTATTTACAGGTGAGGTCAATCTTTGCAAAAAATCAGTGAAGGCTTCTTTTGAGCCTTGTATAATTTTAATAAATGGTTCAGTCCTCTCTCCTGATTCTTCAACCCTGTCTCAAACATCTAGCATTGCTAGATGACGTAGGGCCAAGGTGTGGCCATCAAATCCAAACTTTGCAAATCAGCATAGTGGCCATCACTGAGAAGCTGGTCTTGGGAAATATCAACGCCTCTAGCCCTATTTTGTTGTTCTATGGCTCTAGCTTCGTCTCTCCAGAAGGTGGCTAGTGTCCTGTCTTATTTTCTTAGCACCTGGGGCAGGCTGTTTGGGGGCATGCATGTGATTCTCCTGATTCCGCTCAGTTGTGATGGTCCTGCATGGGCCCGTGAACATAGATTTCTTTGGTGTTAAGAGTCTCTAGTGCTCTTTCTTTGATGTTCTGAAGATAGAGTAATGTATTAAAGTGATATCTCGTGTATGCATGCTTGTGTTTGAATGTGTTCCTGTCTGTGTCTCTCTGTGTGTGTCTTTGTGATTAAAACTCAAGGGAGGGCACAGCAACTCATTTTGTTAGCAGGCCTACTGATATTCCATCATCAGATCTCATGGCGGGGGGTGGGGTGGTGGTAAGAGTGAACCAACTCCCATGATTTTTCCTCTGACCTCCATACATGCACTCTGGAGTCATGTTGCTCTCTCTCTCTCTCTCTCTCTCTCTCTCTCTCTCTCAAATGAATGAATGGGAACTTGAGACCGTAAGAGTGGGGTGACACACATTCGTAACCAGCAGGTTTTCTTTCTTCTCCCCACTAGCAATTACGGGGCATCCCTTTTGGCGCAGTGTGAGGCAGCAGAGAATGGCTGTCAGCAGGTCCTCTGGCTGTATGGCAAGGACGACCAGATAACTGAAGTGGGCACCATGAATCTGTTCCTCTACTGGATAAACGAAGATGGCGGTAATTGCTCTCCTGGTGCTATGGCTGGCCGTTGACGACAAGGGTCCAGAGGCTGCTATGGAGCTTGCATAGGACTTGGTTTTAGATTCTTGTTTCTGTTGTCTGGGTGGAGCCTATGGCTTAAATCTCAGCTGATGGAGAGATGGCTCTGCACACTAGGGCAGTGACTGCTGTGGCAGGGCACCTCTGTTCTGTTCTGAGCAACCACGTGGTGGTCACAACTGTTAGTTACTCAGTGTCAGGGAATCCAATGCACTCTTCTGGCCTCCGTTGGCACTGCACACATGCAACGCACAGACATACAGACAAAATACATATAGTGTCACAACACTGTCGCTAGGGCTGAGTCTTGGTTAGTTCAGTGGTTGTTCAGTCTGTACCAAGTAGTATGTATTAGTAAACTATAGGGAGGGGAATTAGTACAATCCTTTTATTTTTCAGAACTGGGAATTGAACTCCTACATGCTAGGCAAGCTCATTTTATGCCTGGGATAGCTTGAACTCACTGTGCACCTCACAGTGGCCTTGAGCTTGCTATCTTACCTGAGCTTCCAGTGTGGTGAAGATACAGGCATGCTTCACTAGGCTTGGCTGGGACGCCCCTTTGACTTTTGTTTGACTTTGTGATGCCAGGACCCTTCTGCTTGTTGTCACCTCTCTCTCACTCGACTTCTCTTCAGAATTGGTGTCCTTTCTACACATTTTGATAGCATCTCAGAAGCCCTGTAGGTTTTCTTTGTGTTTCCATTTGATTAACCTATACTCTTAGGGCTACAAGGAGTCTCAGTGTTTGGGAATGCTTGCCACCAAGCCTGAGTTCAACACTTGATACCCATAAGGTGGAAAGAGAGAACCGATCCCCCAAAGTTGTCCTTGTATCTCCACCTGGGTGCCCCGGCACATGACTATCCGCACATTCCCATGCAAAATGCACTGCACTTTTAGATATAACCCGGTGTATATCCTGACCTTGCCGGCAGATACGTGTTCATTGACTCCTGCTGGCCACTATAAGATCCTGTGTTTATAGCCCAGGATAACCTTGAACTCAATATACAGTCATGGCCGATCCTTCATTCTCTGTTTCCTGTGTGTTTGGAATTATAGCATACCTGGCTTGAGGTTTTGTGTGTGTGTGTGTGTGTGTGTGTGTGTGTGTGTGTGTATGAATGTGTTTGAGGTAGGGTCCCACTCTGTAGTCAGTGCCAACCCCAAACTTACAGCATTCCTTCTGTCTCAGGCTGTAGAATGCTGTAATTATAAGCCTGACCCCCTATATGTAGCTTGAAATTCAGGGCTGTCTCCAGCATCCTGAATGCTCAGTGTCTGCCTTTGATATGGGTTCAGTGAAATGTTGACACTTTATGTGGTGGAGAAGGAAGTTTCTGTCCCACCATGTCCCACAGCCCTTCGGTCCCAAATAAACAAATGGAGGCTTATATTAATTATAAACTGTCCCAAATAAACACACAGAGGCTTATACTAATTATAAACTATTTATATTAATTATAAATTGACCCATTGCTCAGGCTAATTGCTAACTAGCTCTTACAACTTAAATTAACTCATGATTCTTATCTATGTTTAGCCACGTGGCTTGGTATCTTTTCTCAGTGAGGCATTCTCATCTTGCTTCCTCTGTGTCTGGCTGACAACTGCATCTCTGCCTTTCCTCTTCCCAGAATTCTCCTAGTCTGGTTGCCCCACCCATACTTTCAATAAACCAATCAGTGTTTTATTGAACCAGTACAGGTGACAAATCTTTACAGTGTACAAGAGCAATATGATGTTGAACTAAATGACCCAGAGCAAGGAAGAAATTAGACCTGCAATGACCATTAGGATTTTGATTGGTATGTGTAATTTAGGAGCACATTTTTAGACCTGTTTATATTTCTTGATTGTTTATTTCACAGAAAGTAATTATGGACATTGAAATATGAAATGAAGTCAGGGTGTGGCTGGCTTTTCATGTCTCTACCACCAGTACTAGGAGGTGGAGATAGGCGATCCTGGGAACTCACTGACCAATGAGAGACCTGATTCAAAAGTAAGGCAGAGAGCAATAGAGGGACTCAGTGTTCTCCTCTGGTTTCTGCATGTATGCTCACACTCACATGCATGCACATGCACACACATGTATGCATATACATGCATATGCACACACACATGTACACACCCACATATACGTGCGCACACATGTATACATAAGCACACACACCTCACACATGTGTCCACACCCACATACACAAGCATATGCACACATACATGCACACACACCCACAAACACATGTATACATACACTCACCTCCCACATGCACACACCCACATATACTCGCATATGTATGCACACACATGTGTACACATACATGCACATAGACATATGCACATACTTAGACACACATATACATTCACCCACAAACACGTTTATGCACACACATGCACACATACATGTGCATGCACACACTCAGAGAGAATTAAATGATACTTCTAGGTACAAGCTTCTAGTCTTGGTTTCAGCTTTGTAGGAGCCCCCCCCCGTCCCTGTTTTATTGCTGTAGCAGGGGAAGAGGTGATTCAGATGAGGCCTAGTGCAGCACTGTGTGTCTCACTCGGCTGTTTCCTCTGGCCCTGGGATATGATTCAGCCAGATGCACCGGGTACATGTCTACTCCTGCTGCTTGTACATGAACGAAATTTACGTTGCAGTTTTGGGGCTTTCAAGCTGGGACTTCTCATAAATATACCTCTGAAGTGGTGATGCCAGAGAGGTGGCTGGCACCAAACTCTGCACTCAGGAGACGTCTTCTTCCCTGCCCACTTCTGTGCCCGTTCCTACCCACCCAACACCACAAACCACCACAAGCACAAACAGGGTCATCATTCAGAAAAGGCAATGTCATCATGTATGGGAGATGCCAAGGACTTAAACGTCACCTGCATCATAGTTGTAGAAGTTAGCCAGATGCTGTTCTGGTGACTAACTGTTCCTTAGCATTCACAGAGCATTCTTGCATGGCTGTGAGTAAGATCAGAGTAGAAATGAGTGGCTTTGTCTTCTGACTTTTGTAAAATATCTGAGTCCTCAGTAAGAGTCAGGTTTTATAATTTGCTCAAGCAGATTCTCGTCTCTGTGCTCCTTCAGTTGGTGTGTTCACCACCAAGCAAAACAGGGTGGGAGTGAGTGGGCCTGGGATGAGCGCTCTGCTTCCAGAGGACCAAATTCAGTTCCCAGCACCTACATCTGGCAGCTCACAGCTGCCCGTAATTCCAGTTCCCCGAGATCCACAGGCATTCACACATGTACAATAATAAAACAGAGTCCTCTCCCTTGAGCGTCTTTAGTCCTCTTCTCTGTCTCAGCCGTGATCCAACACTATTTAACACAATCCTCGCGTGTCTCTCCTGGGAGGGTGAGGAGGGAGAGAAAACAGTGGCTCACAGAACTCAGGGCAGTAACCAGCCCCCAGCATTCGCTGAGTAACAGGCTGCATCTGTAGGGCTCTGTTTCCCCTGACGCGGGCTCCTGCGAGTGTTTGGGTGGCAGGGGAAAATGACTGCTTCTCACCCAAATGTCGGCGTGTCATCGGCTCTGTCTGGGGACCAGTGGAACAGATGTTCTGTTCCATGACCTCAGGCTGGTGGTTACAGTTGGATGCTAAATCCGTTTCACACAACAGTCTTTGCACACGTGGAGGCTGCTGTTTGTGTTTAACTCGGTGTTGTCTTAGAGTTGAACTAACTGTAGGAAGGGTTTGTGTGTGTGTGTGTGTGTGTGTGTGTGAAAACTGCACACACACACATACAGACGCACACACTTCTGTGTCTAGCTAACGAGCTATAGCAAAACACGTTTATTTTGAGATCATTAACACTTCTAAAATGACAAGTAGCCTCAGGAACGTTGCCAGAGCCAATTTCTTCTTTCTAAAAAGCAATTTTCAGAAAATAATCCCTCCAAATCAAACTACGGCAGCCTAGCAAAGACCATTCATTCATTTTGTAAAGTTAAAAAATACTTATCATAGGGGCTTGGGGCATGCCCAAGTGGTTCAGAGTACTGCCATTCCAAAGTTCCTAGGACTTAAGTGGTCAGGATTGAAGTAGGGTGTTTTCCACCTTCTGTTTTGAGATGCAAGGTGAGCCTCAGGCTACTGATTTGACTGGACTAGCTAGTCAGCCCGTCCTTGCCTCTGCAGTACCAATATGAGCCACCCATTCAGCATTTACACGGGTTCTGGGATCTAACTCAGGCTCTGACTCGGGCTTCCCTGCTCAGACTACCCGGTTCTGAGGCATAGGGTTGCTGGCTATGGCACTGGCATGGGTGCTGAGCATGATTTTATGTTTGTTGCTCTAAGTGCCTACCAGCTTTTATTCGCTAAGTAATCCTTCTGCTGTAGATGTTCATTGTAAATAGCATTCCTTAATTCTCACTTCCGAGAATAGATTTTATTTCTATTATTTGTGTGTGTGTGCGTGCGCATGTGTGCATTCCTTAGAAATTGCATGTGCTTTACATGGGTACCGGTGCCCTTGGCAGCCAGAAAAGGGTGTTGGGATCCTCAGAACTAGAGTTACAGAGAGTTGTTAGGTGCCCTAGTTGGGTCCTCTGCAAGAGCAGTCAGCAGCCTCTATCTCTTACCCTAGAAGCATTTCATTGCTCCACAGTTGAAGGAAGCATGGAAGATGATTAGATAAGGAGCCACCTTTCTAGGTCAAAAAAAAATCTTTCTTTTACAAAAGTTGTATTGCATTATTTTATGTTGTGTAAAACAAATAGCGTGTACACTGTGCACATGTGTGGTGGTCAGGGGACACCCTGTGAGAATCAGTTCTCTCTTTCTACCACGGGGCTTCTGGAGGGTTGAACTCAGGGCGCCAGTGCCAGACTTGGGACCCGATACCTTTATCCACTGAGCATTCTTGCTGGTCCCTTTTTGGTTTTGCTCATTTAAGAAAATTTGTGTTATTCTTAATAGGTATATGTGTGTGCATCTGCGTGAAGAAGTGTGCACACAAGTGCAGTGCCCATGGGTTCTGGAAAACAGGGCGAGATCCCTTGGGACTGAGTTACAGGCAGTTGCGAGCCTCTTATGTGGGTACTGGGAGCAGAACTCTAGTCCTTGCAGGAGCAATCCCTGTTCTTACCCACTGAGCTGTCTCTCTTGTTCTTGTATTAAAATAAGTACCTGGCTGAAAACTGAGTAGAGATTTGAGAGACCTAACAATGCAGGACAGTGGAATTAACTACTAAAATAATGTTTATTATTAGTCTAATCGTGAGAAACATTGTTTTTAACAATGGCTATTGCGGCAACATGTCTAATGGGTGAGATTTTGCAAGCACTCCTGTTTTTAATTAACAGAAGAAGAGCTGGCAACGCCTCCGCTAGATGGCATCATTCTCCCAGGTGTGACGAGGCAGAGCATCATCGAGCTGGCACAGCAGTGGGTGAGTGCCCTTGATCCCAACGACTTCCATAAGTCCAGCACAGAGGCTCATCAAAAATGATATTATATCCTGTGGTTCCCACCAATATTATCTAATCTTCAAATCTTCCCTCGAGCCAAAGATCTCCCTAGAAGGTCTGTGTTGGCAAAACCAGTCAGTAAGTGTTCTCTAGCAGGGCACAGAGAGCCAGCTGAACAGGCTATTTTGGCGAGCAGGGCTTCTAACTAGGCTCAGTGTGTATAAGGTGTCTTCTGCTACTAACTTACCTGCTCCATGCTGGGTGTTTCCACCCAGCCCTTAGCTTCACCTATAAGGTGTCCCTCATTGCACTGGTGGCATATCCTATATATACTTCAGTGTGTCCATGACCATTATCGGAGCTACGGATTTTCATTGATGTATTTATATCAGCAAAATGTTGATTTGTCTATCTTTCTCCCGCTACTATTCCCCCATCATCTTACACATGCTTATTTTAAAATTAAAAACACTTAAAGCAAATATAAAGTTGTTTTCAACAGACTTTCCAATCTGTGCAAAAGAGGCAGGAGTATTAAGGCGTGTGTTATTTGAAGTGACGTAGCATTTGTGAGGTACATGTGGAGTGGGCTGGCAGGCTGGCATGGGTCTTGGCTGGTGCTTGTGACCCATGTGTTCTAAAGGTCCCCAGAGACCATGGGAAGGCTTTGAGTACATTGTGGCCAGATAGTCCTAGCAGACAAATGTTTAGACACACACATTGTCTCAGAGCGGACCAGCGGTTTCTCTGGAAAAGACTGAAAGTAGAGGAAATGAGCTAAACAATCCTACCCCATCCAGAGTAGACAGAACCAACTGCCGCCTGTTGGCTGCCACATTGGGCATGACATTTGCAAACGGTTGGTTTAATTTCCAACAGCTTGCCCTGTCCCAAATATGTCTGCACTTGGAGAGATGGCTTTTCGAAGCTCAGTAATTTGTTTTATTAGGAGAACAAATCAACCAAGCACGGAAGGCCGATGACAGGCTGTGAGCCTGAGTGTGTCCCACACCTCCCGTTCCCGAGCTTGGAAAACACGTTATTATGGAAGGGTCTTTCTTGACTTCTTAGCTGCAGTTTATTGTAAAGCTTGCTTGAAACAGACAAAATGCCAAGAGGTTGTTCTCAGGGTCACTGCGACTTGCCAGGGAACTAGTCCAGAGATAAGGACAAGCCCAGTGAACATGATTCTGTTGACTTGCAAGATGGGTTATTTCTGGTTTTTGTTTTTTGTTTTTTTTTTTCTCTCCAGAACACAGACCTTAACTGTTGTCAGTAACGTTTGCTGATTTCTGGAACATAAATTGTTTAGCAATTTAATTTTGTACAAAATCACAACACCACTAGGTTTAATTTCTCATAAAATCAAAATACTGGCTCCTAACAGTGACTATTTCAGTTATATCAGCTTAGTTATGATTCTTACCCATTTCAAAAGCAATCAGATCAGGCTTAGTTCAAATCTAGTTCTCTGTTTACTAGCTGTTTGGTCTTTTTTTTTGGTTTTTCGAGACAGGGTTTCTCTGTAGCTTTGGAGCCTGT
>LOJH01038721.1:209-14989 GCA_001685095.1 Ellobius talpinus | reverse complement strand
CTAGCCGTGCGGGAGCCGGGCAGGACGAAAAGCAGGCCCTCTCCCCCTATCACTACAGTCTTCCATCACCAGCATATGTGTGCACATCCCTAGTGCGCGCGAGCACACATACACACACACACACACACACACACACACACACACACACACACGGGAGTGGAGGAGTTAATGCTCTTTTCACCTCGGGGGTCCGTGTATATTCTTGCCCTCGAGGAAATCCCGTGTGAGTAATTATTTGGAAGGGTCTCTGATTCCTGCCCAGAATTTCTCATTTCCTGTCTTACCACACACACTCTTCTTAGCACGCTTCTAATACTATGATGTCATCCTCTGTGGGGGCCCTCACTAGTTGTCTATGCCTCAAGAACTGCAAGCTACATAAACCTCTTTTCTTTAAACAGTTCTTGGCCTCAGAAATTTTGTTACAGAAGCAGGAACAAACCAAGACACGAAAGAGAAAATGGTAGAATCAAGTCAAGTTTCATCCAGAGCACTAAAATTTATATTTATCTAGGTATAAGATATTCTCTCACTTCTAAATCTCCTGCCCCAAATTGTTTTCATTTGAGCAATATCAACATGTGGCTCGTGCAAAAGTAATTAATGCACTGTAATTACTAGAGCATCTCATGTCCTTCCGAGAGGCCCCTGGAACTCCCCCTGCACATTACCTGAGACTTACAGGCAGCAGAGCAAATCAATACAGCAGATGCTGAGGACATTAGCTGCACTATGGGCGGTGGTGTAGGCCCTCGGAAGCAGGCTGGGCTTCACATGCTTGATCCCCTTTGGACTCTCAGCCTTGTTACACAACAGTCTCATCTCTAAAGCAATGAGATTTCCTTCCTGAAGAAAGAATGAGCATCTACTCTCTAATGCCTATGAAATTATGTCCATGTAGTGTACTGTAGAAATGTATAAGATACACAGCCAGCCATCCGTATTACTTGCAGGAGTACAATGTGCCAGGTACCATGAGATGGTGGTAGTCTTGGGATAGTTGTGTTCCCTGCTTTGCGGGGAGATTAACTTCCCTTGAATGGTGGTGGCTTTTCCAGGTCTCTGAGGGAAAGACTAGCATCTCTCCTCCTCCCTCGCAGCTTTGTTTTCTCCTTTACCTCTATGAGAAGTCTGTCCCGTCAAGGTGTCCCCATGACCTCCTCAATTGCCTCCTCACACCACACTGTCTCCCTGCTGTGTAGATGATCCTTCTCATTTCCAACATCCTGAGCTTTGATTTCCTTGGATAAACAGAAATATGCTTGAAACAGCAAAATTAGAAATTCTGATACATTCTCCCCCTCCTTTATTCCCTTGAGATCCAATTAAGAAGGTTTGGAACAGAAGGCTTTTTGACAGGCTGTAGTTCTGCATCATGGCAGCCAGTCCACTTCCTGACAAACTTCTCCACATGTGTGAGCCACTTGGGACCCTCTTTCTGCTTTCCCCAACCGCTGGCTCCCCGAAGTCCATTCATTGGTGGGAAAAGTGAACATAAATATACCAAAGTACTGAGGGTTAAACATCAGGATTTAGGGATAACCTGCAAAGTGGATCCCACGCACTTCACAGATTGGCATTCAAATCCATCTTTTCATGATACCTAATAGCCAATATTTTTAGAGCAGATCTGAAAATAAACAAGAATTTTGCAGTATACAATGGACAAGCTCCTTGATTTTACATCAAGATTTTGGAAGTTATAAGGGACAAACTTGATGTTAAAACTCAGAGACAGTGTTTGCCTTTCTACAAGAGGAGGGGAAATATTTGAAAAAAGAAGTCCTTAGCTTGGTGCATGCAGACGGTCTAAGTTCATCTGTGAAATGAAAATGCTTCTCTTGTTTGAAAAGTACTTTTGATCCATCTCTGCCACTAGGAGGAAGATTTATGGGTCCAGCAGTCCTCTGTCTCTGTCTGCCTGTGCTCTTCCTCTTCAAATCTTGCTCAGGCTGAGGTTCTGGGGTCTTCGTTGTGGGTTCTGGATTCTGAAGTTTCCAGGAAACCCAGGGAGCCTGGTATGACCCTCTGGTCTTCTCGACAATGCTGCAGAAATGGATTCATTATGGAGCCTATGGAGCGTCTGGGAGGTTGACACGTTCAGTGAGGGAAGACGAAGGCAGAGGTTCATGAAGTGAGAAGTGGGAACAAAGCAGACAGGAGCAGAATGGAGAGGCAGACAGAGTGATGAGGCTTCCGAGTGAAGGGGTGTCTTGAAGGAGGAAGAACACAGGACAGAGGGAGGTTGGGAAAGAAAGACAGGGAAAGGGTGAGACTGAGGGGGTTGAAACAGAAGGAAGAGGTCTGGAGGAAAGGCAGAAATGTAGAGTGACCATACAAAGGAGTAATGAAATGATAGAAATGAAGAGCACACACACACACACACACACACACACACACACACGGAGCAAGGGGGCAAGAAACAATGATGGCATGGCATGGGGCATAGTCTGCTGTTATTATTAGCAAGAAAATCAGAGCATTTTATTTCTCTCCCTCCTTTTGTCATGACTAGATAATTTCACACATAACAATGCATTGAAAATCAACTCAACAGGCATCAGTGCTAACTATTTTCTGTTGGCCCATTGGAAAAAAATAAGAAAGCAATCAATAATTCATTGGCCATGCCTACGCTTCTCCTTGCACATTTGCTCATCTTCATTTTTCTTGTTGAACTTGCCTGAGGTTTGATTTTAGGACCCACTTTTGCTGTCTATTTTTTTCTTGTTCATTTTTGTTCGTTTACTCTTCAGCATCTGATAGCTGTTGCTTTCCCAGTCTTCAAGTGTAACTGAGCAAGGGCTGAGAATGGCTCAGAGACTGGGAATGGCAGGTCCCCTCTTGTTGACATTTGTACCTGTAGGGAAGTGAGGATGGAGCAGATGGGTAATGGCGCTATAAGCCCAGCTCTGTGGAGACTCGGTTAATATGTAAACCAGCTACTATGGCTGTGCAGGAGCTAACAGCTTCTGGGAGCAAGCTTGACTTCCTTCTTTCTTGGGCACATCAAAGGTACCTTCCAGTGGCCAGAATCAGTTTTCTCCCCAAGCCCAGAGCTCTACTCCTAAGGGTTTGCTTCTCTGACAGGTAAGTATTCTTTTCTGGAGCCCCTAAGCATGTCTCCTATCTAATTTCTGCACAGTGATAGCCTTGAGAATGAAAGCATTAATTGCTTTTGCTGTTTGGCAACCAGTTCCTAACAGAAGTTCAATAGCTATTGACTGCTTATTGAACAGGATAACTGTGATATAAAGGGATTAAGAATATCAAAAATTACTTAAATTCATGCATACAGTTATTATGGATAGGACTGAATGCATCTACTTCCCCACCCTTGTCAAGGTCACCTCCCTTCTCATTTCATGTGAAGCCCTTTTGACTCAGTCGCTTGAGTTTGGGTTTAGATGGGGTTGTTCCTTTTGTGCCCATGCATGCCTGACACATTATTAAGGTTTGGGTTCTTTTCCCCAGAATCCACCAATATGCTGGTCCTCTGTGGCATACTTCAGTGTTTGCAGTATGTACTTATGTGTATGTATGTGTGAACATGTATTTAAGAGTATTCTAAAGATTTTGATTGTTTGGTCACAGGAAGAATTGTGTCATTATCTGAAGCTTTAGTTGAAGAGAGTATAATTCATCCATTTTCAATTTCTTTCCTTTTACAGTTAATCTCTTTGTGTCTTTGTGTCTTATTGAGAAAACACATCTCTTTCAAGGTCATGAAGGGGTCTCCTTTGCTTCCCTCCACTGTCCACCAAAGACTGGTCCCTAGATACACTACAATGTTAGTGAGGCACATGTATGTGACATGTATACACATCACAGACATATATACATAGACACACACACAGACACACACAGACACACACAGACACACACACACACATACACACACACTGCCTGAATACATTCCATTGAAAATACTGTCCTGTCCCCTACTGCATTGCAGAACCACTTTTTTATGATGCTAGTAGTAGATAATACCATTTGAAATAATTTCGTCTCATTTTATGGCTTGATATCTGGTTACGTCTTTCAGTTTTGGTTGTATTCTTCAGGAGCTTCTTGTCCATTCTCTGTCATCTGCACTGCTATAGGAACTTTAAGTCAAGCAGTGCTGGCATTTTCCTTGGGCTTGCATCAACTCTATAAGTTAATTTACTTGTGATATCTAGGCTTACACTCTTGGGTCTTCCCCTCCCAAGCCAGCCATTGCAGAAGGACTGGTGCTTTTCTCAAACCCAAAGGAGGAGAGGAGCATGTTTCAGCACTGATGAGGTCATGGATGAAGAGTCCAGACTTCTGGTGCTTTGGACATTTTCTGATGGCCACACATGGTCCTAGGCCACAAACGAACTCTCACCTGCATTTCTGACTCCTTTTTGGGGTTTGCAAGGTAATGAGTTATCGCTTTATAGGATTGGCTCAGCAGGATTTCAAAGCCATTCCCGATGCCTTTGAAAGAACATATTTGTTGTTTTCAATTCCTTTATAAAGTGTTATGAAGAAGAGAGAATAAAGCTGAGTCCCAGCATTGAGGACCATGCGGTGTGGCTGACTTCACTGACTGTCCCCTGCCCATCAGTGCTGCTACACTCAGCAGTCTGTCTCGTGAGCTTGCTGTTTTCCTCACTGGGCTAACTAGTTGATGTTCAAGTTTGTAACTTTATCATTTAGAGAAAACAGCTAAAGTTTTCCTAATGATTACTCATATTGCCCCCCCACCACTTCCCGGCCCATCAGGGGGAAAAAACAGACAGTCATTTCTCTCAAAACCTAGGAAGCAAAATGTTCTCCACTGAATGGTGTCCAGATCTGCTTCCTGAGGTCAGGGCCTCTCTAGTTTTCTACAGACATCCCAGTAACCCAACGCAGTCCTGCCCTTTGAATCCTAAATCCTACTCTAACTGTAAGCATGTAATCGATTGAATGATTCTAGCTAATTTAATGCAGATGAACTGATTGATTCCCCAGGAAGAGTGGAGCATTTTGTCAAGTACTCAGCTCTTTCCCTCTTTGTTTCTCCTCTTGGACCCACAGTGTTTTAAAGAAAAGGTGGCAATTGAGAATCAGTCTCTAAAGAAATACTCTCCTCCCTAGGGATCTGTTCCCAGACTCTCAGACTCATGCTTCTGTCCTTACTTTACAGTGCTTTCTACTACGCTTTATTTACCCTGGATGTCGTTGTTCCCTCAGGCCTGGGGCATTGCCCCTAGGAGGGCCTAAGGTTCACTTTCAGGATCACCCACTTTTAAGGGTTAAAGCCAACCAGTGTGAAGAGGTAGACTCCACAGGTGGCCCAAAGAATCAGCAGTCTTTACAATACTCAATATTGCTGTAAATGTGGACTGAGAAGCATATAGCTGTGGACTGGTCGCCACTGGTGATGGTCGTATGTCAACTGGTGGAATCTGAGCAACACAGAGTTGGAAGTAGAGACTGAGCATAGCCTTGGATCTGCCTCTCTTACCTGAAGCCTCTTCCTTGCCTGAACTCAGCAGCGCTGGGCCCCCCAAATTATTATGAAATACAGTGATGTGTCTTATATTAAATGCTAAACATGGTGTGTGGAACAATGCAAGTGGAATTTCACACTCCCCTAGATGAAGAAATCCTTTCTTATTCCAGAGTGTAGTGAGACAGACTTGCCTGTTGGTATCAGCAGAACACAATCCCTTATCCCACGATTCTCTTAACTGATCAAATGCTATAGAAATTTTTTAAAAACCTCATATTTTTTCTGTAGTCTGGGGCAGTCATGAAGAAAGATGAGTCCTCTGTGGATGCCAAGCTGTGGATGCTACTGTAGCAGCTTCGGTTGGGTGTCGTGACGTCACAACAAGAGCAGTATTTCTGTATCTTACGTTTCCATGAATTTGTCATAGCATTCTTTGCATTACATAGGTGAGATGTCGAGGCACTTTCTCAGCTTTGCTTCTGAGTTTTGTGTGGGAAAAAGAGACATTTTGAGGCTGTGTAGGGAGAACCTCTAATTATGTCCTATCACCTCTCCTGGGAATCGACAAGTCCATGGTAAAGACCATTTCATATTCTCTTGGTTAAGAAGTCCACAGCCTGAGCTGGTGAACCCAGAGAAGACTACCAGCATGTATATAGGATATGGGTAACAGAAACCTTTCTAAAATTGCCTTTCTCTTCTCTCTTTATGCTCATTTGACACCCCTACCCTCCCCCCATGTGATCTCTCTCTCTCTCCCCGCCCCCTCAGTTTGAAGGGGAATTTGTTGGAGATTAAAAGAAAAACCCAGGCATGGAAGCTGCAAACCTTGGCATCTGCCTGGAAGAGGAGAATGGAGAAGATGAGGAAAAGAGCCATACTTTTTTAGATAAGATACCCTGAATGCCAACCATATAGTGGCAGGGAGGGGGGTTTTGGAGGAAGAGTAAGGAAACCCAAAGTAACCAAAAAAAAAAGCACATTTGTGCTCTGGCCAGTTTGGGAAAGCAGGAGACAGAAAAACAAAGAGACAGACAGACAAACAAAACAAACAACAACAAGAAAAAACTCCGAAAACATGGAATCTTTCTGGAAGACTCAGAAAGGTGGACAGGTCTAAGGAATCCCTTGGTGAGGCCTGTGGGACCTCTGGGTTGGGGAACCTGCAAAGGATGAGCACCTTGTCTTATCTGATGAAGAAGCATCCCTCCTGCCTCTAGCACAGCTTAGGCTGTGTCCTCTTAGCAGAGATCCCACCGTCCGCAGGTGTAGTTCCTGAGCTGGCCATTGACCCTATCAGTTCTTCTTCTTGACCAGAAGGGAATATTTTTCCTTTACCGCTGCATCATCATTCCCCCCATCCTGGGATGGGGATGATAAAGAAAAGAGCCATGGTTTTTAGTTAAGATACCCTGGAGGCCAGTCACACAGTGTCAGGGAGGAGAATTGTAGACAAGGGTAAGGAAGACCAAAGTAACCATTTGGGAGAGCATTTTCCAAGTTCCTTTAGAATTCCTGAGCCACCCTCCGGCTTCTCCTCATGTCCTCCTTCCCTCTGGCTCTCCTTTCTGATGGACCTGTTTGATTAGAATGGTAGAGGAGGGAAAAAGAGGAAAAGGGCCTCCACCCTCTTAGGTTTTGTAGTTAGTCTATAGATAAAAATTGACATAATATAGGTTAAAGTGAGTAAAACTAGCTACAGACACTCATATACGTGGGAGTTCCGCACTTAAGAAGAGTCCGCTTAAGGAGTCTCGGGCTTATGGGAGTGGCAGATACAAGCTCTGGGCAGTGAGGCAGCAGGTATATGCGAAAGGCTGCATTGTTCTGTAGATAAAACCTCATGTGGTAAAAGGTGTCTGAGGGTCCTTTTGCCTGCTTTTTATTAATATAGGTGCAAATATATTTTTTTGTAGATCCAAATCTCCCCTTGAAGGGGAGGTTTTTGGAGCTACTCCCATGTCGCTGCATTCTCAGTACAACTAACGCCAAATGTGCCAAGGAAATAAATATATAAAACAGGCCTTATTTGCAAACATGCTAACTTCTGAGCCGCCTTGCCCTGGACATAGTGAACTAGTTTTTTCATGTACCATCGCAGCAACAGAGACAGGAATCAGCAGATGAATTGGTTGCTATGGAAATGCTGTGGCATCTTTAGCAAAAAAAAATACATTGTGTGTGTTTTAAAGAAAAGATGGGAAACTGTAGGCTAAATCACACCTGATCCTGTGGCAAGAGAGGATATGGGGAGAGATCCCTCAGGATTAACATATGAAAATATCAAAGCTAGAGAAGCCTGGAAACCTTGTCCACAACTCTTCAAGTAACAGAGCATGGCCTAGAAAAGCTTACCATACATAAACTACAAAAAGTATAAAGTAAATGAATTATGAAGAGAAAGTGAACCAGCACTTTTAAGGGTAGGCTTTTTCTTAGCTTAATAGCTCACTCCCATTCTCAGAAGTGCTTACTTCATTTTTACTAAACTCTGTGTCTTAGAGTGTTAGGGTTTCTATTGCTGTGATGAAACAGCAGGATCAAAAAGCAAGCTGGGAAAGAAAGGGTTTATTTGGCTTACCCTTCCATATTGTAGTCCATCACTGAAAGAAGCCAGAATAGGAACTCAAACAAGGCAAGAACCTGGAGGCAGGATCTGATGCAGAGGCCACGAAGGAATGTTGCTCATTGGCTTTCTCCCCATAGCTTGCTTGGCTTGCTTTCTCATAGACCCCAGGACCAACTGCCCAGGGGTGGTTCCACCTACAGTGGCCTGGGCCCTCCCACAGCAATCACTAATTAAGAAATGCCCCATAAGCCTGCCTATACCCAAATCTTATTGAGTTTTTTTCTCCTATGAGGATACCCCTCTCCAGTGACTGTAGCGTGTGTTAAGTTGACACGAAGCTAGCCAGCACATTGTGTCTTTTTCTATCGTCTTATTGTATCCCTGATACAATTTGTCCACCTATGACTGAAAATCTTGGAAATCTCAGCATTGTATTTGGGACTTTGATTTGCACCTGTAGCACTGGCTCACTAAGTCTTCTTTTCATCACTTCTTAGCTTGTGTGGGGGTGAGGGGTTAGGAGAAGGAGCGCTGACCTCAGAGTACCCCCATCCCAGTGTCATGTCAATGTCTAAACGACTTAACATCTCAGGCCTCAGCTGTAGTCATCAGGGTCCCAGATTTGCTCTGTATAAGCTCTGATTTCATTTGCTAGATATTTTCCAGTCACAATTTTTATATTTTGTGCACTTAAATCCTCACAAGAACCCTTGGTAGGAAGCAGGAGTTGCGGGATCCTTTCTAAAATCAAAGGAATTACAAGTGACTAAGTGGTCTGATAGAAGGTGAATAGACAAGAGTCAAACCCAAGTCTAGGTTATGGGAAAGACATCAGAACCTTGCAGAACATCTATGCTTATGCTTTAAAAAGTGGGTAAGTGAGTGAACTAATGATGAGAGGAAGATCCAGAGAAGAGAGGGTGCCAATCATTCAGTCTTGAGAAAGCACTATGTCTATCCCAGGCTAAGGAAGTTCACTGCTGGTTGACAGCTCAGATTCAAGGGTCAGGATTATGAGTCCCTGATAGCTGTCAACCAGCAATGAAAACAGCTTTATGTTTGGGGGGTTCAATACAACATGAGAAACTGTATTAAAGGGTTACAGAGTTAGGAAGGTTGAGAACCATTCCTCTATTGTATTTCCTCGTTAATCTCGCCTGGAGCCTGTGTGAGGGATGCTCTCCTATGGAAACACTGCGCAACACATTTAGCTCTCTCTACCTTCATCTCACCTGACATTTTGAAAGAGTAACAGAAGACAGGCACAAGGAAAACAATAGTCACATAGTTAGACTTCACACCATGGGGTGTTCCTATGTCTCTGCTCTAAAATTTGCTGCTGTTTGCAAGATCCAAAAGGCCATTACTAGGCAAAGAGCAAAGAGTTGTCTTAAATAATATTCATGTTCTAAGATTCAAAAGAAAGTATTGAGTGTTTGCCATATGCAAAGCAACTTGTGAGATACTTGGAAAACATAACCAAGTCCTTGCCTAAGGACTCTGTCATTCTAGTGAGGTGGATGGCAGGGGACACTTAAACTATTTGCTGCTGTGACTCTCAACCATGCAGTTCTTCAGATATCTCAATTCCTTACTATACTCTAATAGACATTTTTCTCTAAGCTCCGTATCAGTCCCACATATCTTTAAGTTCAGATTCTTCAGGAAGGTTTTGCATATTTACCTAAGGCTATGGTCACATATATATGACATCAACTCCTTATGGCAAGATCCTGTCTATTTCCATGTGTGTCCTTGTAATCATCTGCCTTCTGAAAGGCAACAAACTGAAGTTGGTGATACCTCTCCTATGAGTTCCTAGTCAGCACTACCTCTTGAGGTGGATGAAATATCTGTCTAGTCATAGAATATTAACTATGGTGTTAGAGAGGACAAATCTACTTTGGTCTCGTGGGTCTCTAGTATTTAAGAACATTTCATGTGTCTAAATGAGGCGAATGGTTACAACCTACAGAGTCCACACCAGAAAGGCTCTGTACACTGTTAAGATCAGATGGAAGGACTTCTGTCTACTGGAAAGCATTATTTCTTCTTTGACAAAATACTTTAAGCTCTAGTAAGGATGGCTTATCTAAAGAAACACTCTTCCTGAGAAAAAATGAGACTTTAAATGAAGAGGTGTTACCACCAGCCTTCTAGAAAGATATAGTAATGCACCTTAGGGGCAGAGCACCCTGCAGGAGAAATGGCATGGGAGCATGACAGGAGCTCTGCAGTTCCCTAAGGACGTGTGTGATGACCAGAGTTGGACCCTGAGTGGAGCCAGTGTGGAGGACACACTGAGACCTTTGTAATAGGCCAGAGACTTAGAAATCCTCCTCAAGATTTGATAGAATCCTTGCAAAATGCTACAACATCTGCAATTCCGTAGTTACTGAAACAAAAATAGTTTTTTATTCTCACTTTTTCTTGGAGATTTTCCCATCAGCACCCAAGTTGAAGGATACATATTTGGCCAAGTTCCCTCTGGGTATAAGTTTCATTACCAAGTTTGAGGAGACAATAGTTCTGTGATAATTTCAAATAAAAAGCAAGTAAAGACTCCTGCCCAGAGGCCATGTTAGCAGAAGGAATTCCCACAGAAGACTAGCATCTCCTCAGAGAGTCCTTCTGACTGGGACTTCATTGGCTCACAGAGAACCCAGCTTGAATGCATTTAAATGTATGCATAACTTCCATGTGGATTCTGACTAAGGCAGGGTTTTTTCAGTGACCCATATGCATTGATTTTCTTCTCTTCTGTGATTGTTTGAATGAGACATGTTCCCCCATAGGCTCATTTATTCAAACACATGGCTCCCAGTGGTTGTCACTGTTTGGGAAGGTTATAGTATTTTTAGGACAAGGAGCCTTGCCAGAGGAAGTATGTACTGGGGAGAAGCTTTCCAAATTTATAGACTTGCCCTCTTCCAGGTTTTTCCCCCCTGGTCTCTGGTGTGAGAACCAAATGTGATCAGCCAGCTTCCTACTTTGGCCACCTGCTGGCATGACATCCTGCCATCTGGAACTCTAAGCAAAAAATAAACATTCTTCCTTAAGTTGCTCCTTGTCATGTCATTTTATTATAGAAACAGGAAAGAAACAAATAAATCTTTACAAGGTAGCACTTGGGATGTGACTTCAAGTGGGCAGAATTTGCCATGATCTCTGGGCCGATGTGTGTCAGTTTCTCTGTTTTCCTGACGTGCCTTCTCATTTTAGAATAGGTTGAGGTTCCCTGAATACTCCTTGCAGGTCCCAGATTTCCTGCAGGCCACAACTGGGGTTCTCTTCTCCAGATGAGAGAGGTTAGGTGTGGGGAGTAGATCTGGAGAGGGATGGAGAAAATAAGGTGAGAGGGAGTGAGCATCGCAGATGACAATCATGGACACAGGAAGGAAAAAGGCAGGAAAGCAAAGGTCTCGGAAGGGAAAGATGGAGTCCTGTGTATGTGGATGGGTGGGCAGTGGTCAGACCTGGTAGAAGGAGGGGAAAGGAGTGAAAAAGTGCCATAGCAAGACAGATATAAACCCATCCTGGGATCAAAAAGACAAACTGAATCCGCAAAGAGACTCATCCTGGATGAACAAGAGACGCGGGTGAAGACCATGAGAAGGATGGTAACGTATCTACAGCAGGTGTGGAGGTGTGGCTAGGCCAGGGGCAGCTGGGCTCTGTTCCAACTTCTGACCATTGTTGTATGGGTTATATGGTCAAGACCAAAGTAAATGGACTTCCCTTTATCCTTCTTCCTAGGTAAACCCTAGCCCAGCTCCCTAAGCTAAGCCCAGCTTTGCGTTCCTTTAACGTGTTGTCTCTCATGGACACTGTTCTCAAAGCAAGTTCCTAAACTAGGTTCTGTGGTCTAGAAGAGCAGCAGCAGCCTCATAGGAAAAACAAGCTGTTCTGAGTATGTGCCCAAAGACACAAAGGCACTAGTTAGGCTAGGGATAAAGTTTGTCGCGTAATTAGGCTTCTTCAGTTCCAGTGTGTTCCTTGATTCTTTCTTATTTCCAGAGAAGGCCATTATGTGAGTCTGCAGAGTGATAGGTTGACATCTTCAAATGTGCAGTCGCCTTCTTCAGGAGCAGTGGAGGACAGAAGTTCAGTGGAAAGGTGTAAGGGGCCAGAGTCATCCCACTCTACAGCTTCAGCAAGATGACTATGCTCCCAACAACTCAGAATCAGTTCTGGAGCCAGAACTGTGGACCGCAGGATAGGAGGAATCCCAGGATCCATTCCTGCTGGATTAGGAATAATGAGTACTGCATTCCAGTCTAATGCTGGCTTCCTCCCAAGGGGGTTAATGTTGGTTACTCTTCTGACTTCTCAGTATCTTAGTGTTTCTACCTACAAAATGGACAGCCCTGGTATCTGGCAGGCTCACTGCGATCATTCAAGCCATGTGAGACCCCAGCCACAGGCTCTTATCATTGCTGTTTGTGAATAGCTTAATGACCATGGTTTCACAAGCTACATGGGAGAAGTTCCAGCTAGGTCTGGCTCACAGCTCACATGCATTCCCAGTAGCATAGCCTACACATAATCCAACAATATTTTCCGTAGTCCCACAGGAGACGCAGGGGACAGGGAAAAACTGCTTCTTGGGGAAAGTTCCTGAGGGTAAGAATGTGACCTGTCAAGGGTCTGGGGTGACTGGTAATTTACCCCACAGAATCCACAAAAATTCATGGACAAAGACAAGGACCTACACTCATGGCTTTGTAGCTTCAGAAGTGATGTCACTTCCTTATCCCAGTTGGTGACTCCCTCCTTATTTACTCATCCATGAGAAACCATAGTTATCACTTCACCTCATGAGCTAGGCTTTGCCTCTGCCACATCTTCTTCCCTCTAAGAATGCCCCCTTCAGAAAGCAGGCAGCTTGAGGGTAGTGAGGCTTAGTATCTTTCTTCTGATTCTTTCTTCCTCAGCTGCTCCCCCCTTCCCCTGGGAAGACTTGTAAACCAGCCTTACTCTCATTGTTGAGAAGTGTGAGCTTCCTCAGCTGCACCCCCCCACCCCCGTGGGAAGACTTGTGAGCCAGCATTACTTTTATTGTTGAGAAGTGTGAGCTTCCTCAGATGCACCCCCCCCTCCTTGTGGGAAGACTTGTGAGCCAGCATTACTTTCATTGTTGAGAAGTGTGAGCTCTCTCAGCTCACAGCTACTTCAGGACAGTTGTTGGATTTACGTGTCTGGAACACAAATCGAGATGATCTCTGAGATTAACAAAGGATAACGAAAGTGGGACACCAGTGACTCTTGGGGACTATTTTCAGGATCCAGAGTCTTGAGCACTACCAGGGTCATCTTTGGCCCCTATAACTCATCTTCTGAAGTTTTGATTAAACACTCCAAGACAGGTGCTTTCCCACAGCTGAGTACAGGTTGCCTACATCACTTAGGCTCGTGGGCTACTTTGTCACTTCAGAGTCTTAAGTTAAGGCTGTCTAGAAAATCTTTACAGGAGTCCTGGGAGAATAGCTCAGGAGAAGGGTTTGCAGGGAGCACACAAGAGGCTGCTCCCGGATAGGCACATGGGTGGGTGCATATACAGATTGCTGTGGGTGCTTGAGAACCAGAGAAGTGTGGGTGCTAGAAGTGCGGTGGATAGACACCTTGTTACATAGCCAGCATTTGCACCGAGAAAAGATGTCATGAGCTGACTCTGGGTTGGGTCTGAACTTCCCTTTGACCATGTAGTCTGACAGCATCAATACTTTTGATTTATTTTGGTGGTAGCAGCCCTGCCACCTGAGACATATTGGAGACTAGTCTGTTCATTTTGGTTTTGTTCTGTATATTTATGTGGTTTGGAGTCATGCCAGTATGCAGAGAGACATATGCATCTGTTTTAGTTTGCTTTCTATTGCTGTGATAAAACACCATGACCAAAAGAAACTTGGGAAAAAGGTTCAGTTCAGCTTAGAGCTTGTAGTCCACCAGTCAGGGAAGTCAGGTTTGAAAGTCAAGCAGAGCAGGAACCTGGAAGCAGGAACTGAAACAGAAAGCATGGAGGACTGCTTCTTATTGGCTTGCTCCCCATGGTTTACTCAGCCTACCTTCTTATAGCTCCCAGGATGACCGTCCTGTGGTGACACTGATCTCAGTAAGCTGGGCCCTCCCATATAAATCATCAGTCATACATGTAGAAGAATCCAAATAGATCCACCCTGTACAAAACTCAAGTCTAAGTGGATTAAAGACTTTAAAATAAAACTGGATACACTGAACCTTATAGAAAGAGAAACCTTATAGAAGAGAAAGTGGGATGTAGCTTTGAACACATTGTCACAGGAGACAATTTCCTGAACAGGACACCAATAGCACAGGAACTAAGATCAACACTTATTAGTAAATGGTACTTCAAGAAACTGAAGATAGTCTGTAAGGCAAAGAGCACTGTCAATAGATCAAAATAGCAGCCCACAGAATAGGTAAAGATTTTCACTAACTCCACATTTGAGAGACGGCTAATATCCAAAATATATTAAAACCCAAGAAATTAGACATCAACAAACTAAATAATATAATTAAAAATGGGGTAAGATTCTAAACAGAGAATTCTCAATAGAGTAATCTCAAATGGTCGAGAAACACTGAAAGAAATGTTCATCATCCTTAGCCATCAGGGAAATGCAAATCAAAATACCTCAGAGATACCATTTTACACCTGTCAGAATGGCTAAAATCAAAAACACAAGTGACAGCTCATGCTGAAGAGGATGTGGAGCAAGGGGAACA
>LOJH01038720.1:0-14991 GCA_001685095.1 Ellobius talpinus | reverse complement strand
GGAGATGTGTTTACAGGTCTTGGAGTGCATCACAGCTGAAACAAAGCTTTGAAAATAACAAAGTTGGACTAAGATGTTTTTGTTAGATACCTTTGAGGTGAGAAACCCAAGAAGTCAATCTAAAGTTTTAGAAAGGCACATAGTTGAATATGAAACTCTTTAAAGTCAGGAAGCCAGAACAAAGCAGACCACGTATTACTGAATGATATACTCTCCTTTCTAGGTTTGGATCATGACCAAAGGTAATGATTAATTCCTTATACCCATTTCTGCCCTCAATCTCCTGATGTAAAAACACTATTAATAAATGGATATGTACCATAAAGATTTAAAGTAGAGTTGATTGATTCTTTTTCATATATAAAAGTTTAGGTTTGTGATTCCTTTAAGATTCCTTATAAGATCAGCTTTCAAGATAAGTAATAAAGTAATTGGCCCTTTCACTGTTACTGCATAATGCAGCCTACCTGTAAAAGACCTGACAAAAACACCTTCTTGCCACATGGGTAATCTATAACAAGTTGCTTGGGTATGAATGCATGTGGCTTCTTGGGATACTTTGCTTTTCACCTGCAATACATAAAATGTTTAGTCATGTGAGGGAGATGAAAACCATGTTTTTACCTACAATCATTTACTTGAGAAATGGCATGCAACTGTTTTGACTCTTGTACTGCCTGGGAGATTCTGTTGGGATATAAAAGCTGTAAAACAGCATGAGATAGGAGGGAGAGAATAAAGAGAGAGAATTAAAAAAAGAAATAAAGAAAGATACATCAAGAGAGTTTGTGAGTGCCTTTTTCTCTAACCCTCCTCAGACAGAAAAGTTTAGGCTCGCTGACTCCTGTCAAGGCCCTGTGCTGCTGGAGGCTGGGTCCCAGACAGCAGTACTCCTCGAGTTTTTACCTTCTACTACCTGCCTGTATGCTCCGTAGCAACCAGAGAATCTCATCTACAAAGTACAGTGTGCTAGTTGGAATGTGATTTGCTCCATAATCTCATAGGGACGCGGCACTATTAGGAGATATGGCCTTGTTAGAGGAAGTGTGTCACTGTGGAGGCGGGCTTTGAGGTTTCCTATGCTCAGGGTACTGCCCAGTGTTTCAGTTGACTTCCTGTTGCCTGTGTATCAAGATGTAGTCAGCCCTGTGTCAGCCTGCATGGCACCATGCTCCACATCATGAAGATAATGGACTAAACTTCTGAAACTAAACAAGCCAACCCAATTAAATATTTTCTTTATAAGAGTTGCTGTGGTCATGGTGTCTCTTCACAGCAATAGAAACCCTAACTAAGACAGAAGTTAACTAAGACATATGGTAATATTTTGCTTTTTATAACTTAAAAGTTTTTGATACAATCTATTTTGAATACGTTTTCCCTTCTTCCAACTCCTTTCAGATTCTCCCTACTTCTTTACCCACCCAATATCATGTTCTCTCTCTCTCTCTCTGACTCTCTCTCAAAATACTATAGGCAAAACAAAAAATGAAAATCAAAACAAAAATAAACAAGACAAAATTTACCAAAAGAACAATAACAAAAAAATGAAACAAAAGTCCCCCGCATATACAAATAAGTATAGTGTTTGTTTTTGTTTTCTGAGTTTTGATTTCCATATCTCTCTTTCCTTGGGTCCTTATATAACCATCTTGTCTGGGTCACTGTGATTAGATTCTTTCTATTTGAGTCATCTAAGATTCTCTTCGACTGCTTCAGAATTTCTGAACTGGTCACATTTACGACTACAAGGAATAAGTCATGAACATACATGGATGGACTGGGGTCTTTTTACTCACCACAATGGACAAGGCCTCTTGTATCCAATATATGTTGATTTGGAAAAATTATGAATGATTTCATTTATTAATTCCTTTTATATTTACACATTTCTTTTCTGTAACTTCTTCAATTTTTCATGTAAAAATATAACATAAAATATTTTCCATTCAGAAGTACCCAGGTCAGTGTATTAAGTACTTACTTCTTTGAGTCAGGACTTCCTTGTAGATACCCAGAACTGCAGATACGCATTTCCTCAAATAAAGTGGAGAGTGGAAGGAGTGGTGTTTGTGTTTATGCACATCTTTACATGTGCTTTAAAGCAACCCCTAGCCTACAATTGTTAACACAATGCTAATAACTTCTTCATAGTTGTTATTACAGGGTGTCGAACACAAGGATATAGAGAAATGGCTGTTCTTATCTTTCAACATATTCCTTTCTTTCTCTTTGCCCTCTCTGTCTTTACCTACCCCAATCTGGGTTATGCCATTGTAAAATCTATGTCCTGTCAACTTATTTGTGCTACGGCATCTGGTTGCTTGGTCACGTACCTATCTAGTCATTGCTGTAAAGGGACTATGTAGAACTAGAGGTCTTTAAATAAAGCGGGTTACCCTTTATAGTGAGCATGGTTGTCATCAAATTATTTTAAGGTGTAAGGGTAATATTTGAGGATTTTCCCCAGCTGAAGGAAGAATATTCTCAATGTAACATAACAACCATGATAAATTTCCAGTTAATTGTTCTGCAGGATTCAAACTCAAGGGGATGACATCAACTCTTACCTGAGTTTTCTTTATAGACAAGGAGTTACTAGCCCCATTACATCACAACTTTGTGAACGAATTCTTTAAAAAAAATTTCTGGCTTCCATCCCTCTCCTGTTTTATCTCCTTCTGCTCTTTTCTCCCCTCTCATTCCTCTCTCCATGTATCTATACATACACACAGAGTCGATTAATTCTGTTTCTCTGCAAGATTCTAATATATATATATATATATATATATATATATATATATATTTCAAGACAGGGGTTCTCTGTAGCTTTTGGAGCCTGTCCTGGAACTCATTCTATAGACCAGGCTGACCTCAAACTCACAGAGATCGATCTACGTCTGCCTCCTGAGTGCTGGGGTTAAAGGCGTGCACCACCACCGCCTGGCTAATTCTAATATAATGTATCATCCTATTTTAATATTTTGTGAGCTAGGGTCTTACTGTGAAGCCTTTGGTTAGCCCAGAATTCATTATGTACACCAGGCTGCCTTTGAATTCACAGAGATTTACCTAGGTCTTCCTCCTTACTGTGGGGATTTAAGGTGTACACCACCACAGCAGGCCTATTCTACAGCTTATCTGCAGAGCAGGAAAACCTAAGCCCGGGAAGCCACAGACTTCTTGTCACAGAAACTGTGTAGCTATTCAAAAGGAAAAGCGGTGTTCAAACAATTTAAAAGAAAACATTTTAAACTTTGTCCATGACAATGACTTTGGATACTTGTTTTACCAAGGTTATTATATCTAACGCAAATCAAATACTGTCAACATTTCTAGCTGAGTTTAATATGGGAAATGCCTAGTCTCGTAGATATAATGGAAAGATCTGAAAGACAAACTGGTAGGAACCTTTCCAAAAGAGAAACCAGGTGGTAGAGATGTCCGATCAACCACTGAGAAACGAGAGAACAGAAAAGAATGGTTTGTTTTCCCAGTGAGACTCTCTTGAAGAAAATCAAGTCTTCATTTGCAAGTGGCTATCCATTGGGGCTAGCTTCTGGGTAGGGGAGGGGGCATGGGTTCACTTCTTTCAGCTCCCAGAACCCCTCTGGTGTATACCTGTGCAGGGCCTGTGCATGCTGCCTCAGTCTCTGCGAGTTCATACGAGCATCAATCTTGTTGATTTAGAAAGTCATATTTCCTTGGTGTCCTCCACCCTTTTCGGCTTATACAGTCTGCCTCCTCTTGCACCAGGATTCCTTGGCCCATGAGAGAATGGATGCCAAGGTCTCTCCTTCTCTGCATAAGGTCTGCCTGTGGGTCTTTGTTTTTGTTTCCTGCATCTGCAGGAGTAAACTTCCCTGATGATGGCTGAGCAAGGCGCCGATCTGTAAGTATAGCAGAATGTCATTAGGTGCAAGTTTACTGCCCCTTTATTTTAGTAGTAGATGATTTTACCCGAGGTTCCTGGGCTAGCTATGTCATCTCAGGTTCTTGGTCCTCCAAGTAGAGTCAGGCACGGGTTCTAGCTCGTGAAGTTGCCCTTAAGTCAAATCAGAGCCTGCTTAGTTACCCTCCCCCCACAACGCTGTGCCACTGCCCCCTAGTGTATCTTGCAGGTAGGACAACATTGTAGATAAAAGGGTTTGTAGCTGGGTTGGCATTTATGTTTTTCCTTTAGTAGCATGCAGAGCACCTTCCTACACCAAAGATACTAGCATGTAGGGGTGAAGGCTCTGTGTAGGTACCAGCTTGACTTCTCCATGTTCAATGGGTTGTGTAGGTGTTGACGTCAGATATGGCCTTTTTCTCAGTTTAGGGAGAGCAACCTATTGTCTGGACAGCAATATGGTTAGTTTGGGGGTTCCCATGGGGTTCTTTTGGCCAGCAACTCAATTAAATGTAGTTTAATCCTAGTAATGGAAGCTTCATTTGGTGACATGAGATGTCCAGTTGGGGCTTTATCATGCCAAGTGCTATATGGTCAACACAGAATAACCTCAACGGCATCTGTGGAGGTTTCTTGTCAGGGCTTTTTCTTTTCTTTTCTTTTCTTTTTTTAAAGATTTTTTATTTTTTGTGTATATATTTAATTTTTCTCTTTTTTAGTCTAGATGTTCTTTTTGTATATTTTATGGCTTCCAGTTTAGTGTTTGTACGGAATTCCTGAGTGTATGAATGAGTGGATGTCTGAGTCACTGTTTCTTGTGCTTTTTCTTGAACTATTTACATTTTGTTTTTGTTTTCTCTTTTCTCTTATTTCAATGTATTAGTGCTATTTTATTATTATTCCTTATAAGTCTGTTTGTTTTCTAATGAGAGACAGAACAGGGATGTATCTGAATGGGAGGGGAGGTGGGGAGGAACTGGGAGGAGTAGAGAGAGGGGAACTGTAATCAGGATATAATATGTGAGAAAAGAATGCATTTTCTTTTTCTTTTTAAAATAATTTTATTTTTCTCATTTTATTAAAAATAAATTCTGTCTTCATATGATATATCTTTTAATAGATAACAATGAGACATAGCAAAATAAAATATAAAGAGATAAAAACAAAAACCATCACATCAAAGTTGGAAAGGGCAAACCAATAGGAGGAAAAGAGCCCTGTGCACAAATAATAAAAACCCAAAGACAGATGTTGGGGTTTGACCTGAAGATCAGAGAAGCAAAACAGCAAACCACTAGAGAACTCTTACCTCTATGAAATCTTCAGAGAGAGAGAGAGAGAGAGAGAGAGAGAGAGAGAGAGTTCTTGTCTCATCTGGCCTTATATTCTTCTCTGGTACTGAAATTAAAGGTGTGCATAACCACCCAGGCTCTATGGATAACAAGTGTGACTGCTGAGATTAAAGGTGTGTGCCACCACTGCCTGGCCTGTATGGCTGACTAGTGTGGCTCTTATGGGTTCTGATCTTCAGGTAAGCTTTGCTTATTAAAATAAAAATGAAATGTCGCTACAGAGCCCCAACAGGAGGCACAAGACTCAGAGACTCATTCATTCACACATTCAGGAGTCCCGTAAAAACACTAAACTGGAAGGCATAATAGAAACATAGAGGACCTGGTGCAGACCTGTGTAGGCCCTGTGCTTGCTGATTCAGTGTCTGTGAGTTCATATGAGCTTTGACCAGGTGATTTAGATGGCCTTGATCTCTTGGTGTCCTCCATCCCTCTGGCTCTTACATTCTTTTCACTACCTTTTTCATGAGGTTCCCTGAGTTCTGAGGGGGAATGATTTGATGGCATCCAATTTAGAGAAGTGTGTTCTCCCCCCAATGTCTGACTGCAGGTCCCTGTATTTATTCCCATCTGATACAAGAGGAATCCTCTCTGATGATGACTCAATAAAACACAGGTCATATTTATCTTTCTGGGTTAGGATATATTATATGAGAAAAAGTATTTTAAATAAAAGGAGAGAGAGGGGAGAGGGGAGAAGAAATCAAGGTGATGAAAGGCTGAAGTACACCCGTATAAGTTTTGGAGTCATTTTACAGGACACATCCAGAGTTGTGGCAGCAGAGAGGAGTAAGCTTTCAGAGTCTAGGAAACACTTAAAAGAGAGAGAGTAGGAAGCTGAAAATCTAAGCAGAGATGGGGCCATGAGAGTACAGAGAGATCAGAGGTGTGGCCTCCGTGTGGACAAAATTTTGAGGTAATAAGGGATGCAGATGTAGTCAGTGCCTTGAGAAGTGAGATAAAAATGAGAGAAATGGAGTCAAAGGAGAGTGTTTTCTACATGGGCCTGACATCCTTGGGAGTGATGCCAGCGTTATGTTTTAGCAATAAGGGTGTTTTCATGTATCTGCATTCAGTACACTGTCTGGTATGTTCCTGTTGCTTCATTAGAGAATCCCACCATACACGTACATGCTAGAGCAATTAAAAAATTACTCCTCTCTTCCTCTAGTCTGGGAGGGGAAAATAGATGACTAGGGATTTAGCAGTGGAGTCAGTTACTGTCCCCATTCCGAATCCCTGAGTCATCCTGGGTGACTGTAACCCTCCATCACCAGTTGTGGGTCACTGGTAACTTGTCGATGGTTCCTCCCTTGGTCTAACTTGGTTAATGGTTATTTCGGAGTGATTTACAAGAAACACCACAAGGGAAACTATAAGGCCATGAAAAGAAAGAAGTAAATGATGCCATATCATGTACACATCTATTTATTGTAAAGAAGTTACTGCTTATATAGCCAGAGGAGTTGAGGATACTGCAAGAATACAGGCCACAGAATCCACTCAGCAGGGCCTGTAGTGGCTCACAGAGACAGAGTCAGCAGTCATGGACCCTGAGAAAGGGTTAGGTAAGAAGTAAGGTGAACACAGTTTATAATTTTTTTCATCTGCATAATCTGATTTATATAACATTAGATTTGTATAAACAAATGCAATATGTGTAGACACATAATCTAAGATGTTTGTCTTCGGAAATTAAACTGGAAGATAGGACAAAATTCTAAGGTAATTATTTTTACTACAAACTCCCTTTGGTTCATTTAATTTTCGGTGTTTTACTTGGTTATTTTGTTTTAAGTGGTAAAAGGAAGTATTAGGCTGTAGAAACCTATATCCATTCAGAGTTGCAGCTGGTCTTTGGAAGAGCTTTGTCTATTGTGAGGCTTTGGTGTGATCCGGTGTGATCTGAGTGTCCTTAGCGTCCAGTGTGGTTAAAGACCAGGTTTTCAGGGTGGAGCTGTTGGAAGGTGATAGAATGATTATGGGATGGGTCTCAGGTCATCAGAAGCTTGATGGAGCTCTCTTAAGACAGTGAGGCCTTAATAGTTAAAGGGGACTATTGGCAAGCCGAAGCCTTCCCAATGTTTCTATCTCATCTTGGTTATCTATCCTTGCCCTCGAGTGCTTTCTTTCCCCATGGCTAGTCACACAATGAAATGACACCACCAACTGCTAGCATTCACTACAGTTTGCCTCCTATTGTTTGAATTTTGGTCCTCCATAGAGATTCACTGAAGGAAGCGTATTTCTTTTTAAGTAGCCTGGTTCTTACCTGTTTTGTGTTAGTAAAGAAAAGCAGGCTAATACAGGCACCCATACTTTTTTTTTTTTACAAACTTTATTATTAAAAATTTTTGTCTTTTAAGCAACCTATAGTAGTTTTTGGTTATTGGAAACTTTCAGATCACTATCAAAGTAGAACATTTCCTTAACTGGAAAAGAAAATCAGACCTCATTACTTTCCCTGTTGCTCCATATCTTAGTTTCACATCAACAGAAAATGGCTTAAAACACACACACACACACACAGGAAACTAAGCAAAATGTATTTATCTATCTGTCTCAGTGTCTAATGGATTAGGCTCTCTTTTCAACAGACAGATGGCATTGTGAATCCTAATGCTTGCTCGGTTGCATTCTGTATGCCATTCTAGAGGGGAAACATTAAGGAATCACTCCAAGATCCTTTCTACACTTTGCAGTAGCAGCAGCAGGGTGTCAAATAATTCTTCCTTTCAGTCTGCTCAGCTTGCACTTGATTAGTCTATCAAGTTATATAAAGAACACACAAAAAAAGCATCCTTTAAGCGTGCTGTCTGTCACATCCCAGACTGGGAAAGGGCACTAGTCAGTTGCTCAAGGATATAACATTGCCCTTTGTCTTAATTAGCAGTTGGAAGACTGCAAAGAGTAAGACACAGGGTGAGAGAGGGAACAAGCGCTGCTCACCTGCAGGCACCAGTGCTACAAACAGTTGTGTTGTCTCCCTCTGAACCCTCCATACTCATGGCAGAGAAAGAGGACTCTGATTTCAGAAAGAATGCCCCAAGTGGAAATGTCCTCCTCCTGCAAATCTTGGGTTCTTTCCTCAAATCAGCTAAGCATTCTTCTCCCGGGGCATCCTAGTTCATCCACAGTGAGAGTTTAATTGCTTAATTAGTCAATTTATTTTTAAAAAGAGCAAGTTCGGCTCTGACCTTTAAAACCACAAGGCACTGAGGAAATACAGACAGCACAGTTACTTTCTTTTAAATTATTATTACTGACATTGAGTTTACGTATAGAACTGAACCTGGACTCTGTGATATCTGTAGGTTGGTGGGTCCATGATACCAAACCATGAGGTAGCATTATGAAAGGCACCATTGAGTATTTAAGAGGAATCAATGGAACATCTCTTGTTTGGCAGGACTGTATTTGGCATTTACTTCTAAGGATGACAGTCAGATTTGGCAAAAACAACAAACAAAATAAAATGAAGTAAACCCAGAGCCAGGACAGGCTATGCAGTTAACCTAAATTTTCAGGTCTCAAACAATATTCATGTTTCCGGACATTTTTTCCAAGCTATGCTGTAGACATGTATATATCAGAAGTGACTTTTTGTTATCCACAATTCATATTTTAAAATTTTAAGTTAATATAAAGAGTTTAATGGATATCATTACGGCATTTCTCATATACATATGTTATTGTATTTAATCTTATTCAGCAGTGCTCACTCTGTGCTTCTCGTTAGTCTGCTTTTATCAGAGTCCCTCCTTTTGCTTTTATTTAACATGTATTTCATTACCTTCTCATTCCCTAATCCCCTTTCTTCTTAAAAATCCATACCTTCCCTCTCACAGTTACCCTTCTACTTGCTTGTACTACACACATGCACACACACACACGCACACACGCACACGCACACACACACAAATACACCCATCTAGTCTTTGATTATGTAGTGTTTGTCTTTCTATATCTAGTTTGTTTTGTTTAATTATCTCCAGTTCCATCCATTTTCCTTAATTGCCTGCAGCTGATTTTTTTCTTGCAGTATGGACAAAATTCCATTGTGTATGTATACCACATTTTCTTCATCCATTTATCTGGTGAGTGGCTTCTACACTGGTGTTTCTCAGCTGTTGAAAATAGTGCATTGGTAAATATGGACTTGCAAATATCTCCATGGCAGGTTGACTCAGACTACTTTAGATTCTTGGAAGTAGACTAGCTGGGTCACATGGAAATTCTATTCTTAGTTTCTTGAGGAAGACCTACATTGCCTTCCATTGTAGCAATACCAGTTTACATCCCTGCCAGCAGTGTATAATATTTGTTTTTCTTCACAACCTTAGCAGTGTTTGCAGCTTCTTGTTTGATAAACTGTGGTCGTGCAGGTAAATGACAGCTATGGAGTAGAGCCACGGTGCCATGCTACTCTGGCATTGGATAGTAAATCAAGGAGGGATACATATGAGAAGAGGACTGGATGGGGCTATAGAGTATGAATGTAGTCTTGCTGGTTTTAACCTCACGTCTCCTGATGTTCCTTCCTGAGCTTCCAGATGACAGTCACACCACCGTTTCTACCTCACCAAATGCTGCCAGGTTCTGATTCACTGTATGTTCCTTTTGAAGCTGGGTCTAAGATATTAGTTGTGTTTCCTGGTAGTGCTTGAGTGGTCAAGTTGTGAACATTCTTTTTGCCTTTGAGCTGATCTTGAAAACAGAGTTAAGGATTCTGGTCCCAGAAGTGGGAAGTCCTTTGCAGGTCCAATCACAGTTACTAATCATACAGGGTTAGTTCTGAATAATGGTCCTGTCTCCAGCAGCCTTCTATAAGCTTGGTTCATAAATTCTGGTCCCATCTTCATGGGGTTATTAATGTGTACTTTGCCTCTGTGCTGTCCCCAATATTTATGAACCACTTTGAATCTATCAGTGTACCTTGCAGCCATGTTTCTACCTCACCAAATGCTGCCAGGTTCTGATTCAGCTTCTTTTTAATAGACTAGAATTTGCTAACTGTGTTTCTGTGTATAGTCCCATGATACTTGTCCTGAGTTTCCTGCGAGTTGAGGGCATATTCTCTAGCCAGTGGGTTGCCAAATCCTGAAGGGCTTTCTTAAAAATCTATTACCTCTCTCTTTTGTTGTTGTTTGTTTTTTTGAGACAGAATTTCTTTCATACACAGGATGTATTTTGATCATATCACCCACCCTCCCTCCTTTCTTCCCCAAGATCCTCAACACACTCTTGAACCTTGATGTATTAAAAGAAACAGCCTACTGTGTCCAGTCTGTATTTACTGCTTGCACATAGGTATGGGGCCATCCAGTGGAGCATGGGCAGCCTACTAGAGACCATGTTCCCAAGCAAAATAGATTCTCCTTCCATAACCTCCCCTTACTGCTAATAGCTCTATATTAGACGCTAGGCCTTGTGAACCCCTCCCCCATCCATGTTGGAATTTGCTTTTAAAATCACCTTATAATTATTCTTAGAACTGCCACTTATTTAAAAATCTACCCATGGAGAACCTTAGATATATAGTTACTTATTTTTGCCTTTATAGATAGAAAAGGTAACTTAAATGATGAAGAATCAATTGTATCCATTCATTCCACTCAGAACAAGCTGCCTGAGAGGGAGAGCAGTGAAAGCAATCTGTCATATATTCAGAGAATTAAAATAATCTCATCCATAACTCTAGACAGTTCTAAGAAAAACATTATATCGATGTTTTTAGCTAGTCTTCAGTGGGGCTAGATGCACATTTTGAGACATGAATGCATTATGGAAAATGATTTCTCCAAGCAAATAAAGATCTAATATCCTAGGAAATTAAGTTTCTGACCAGAATGTCAGATCAGACAGATGCAATATTATTTTTTGGCATGTTGGGAAAAGTGTTGAGATATTTAACGCCACCTGGAAGGACTGCTCACTATTCCAGTGGACTGAATATTTCATTTTGAGGAGAAAACCAATTCATGCAATTTAATTTATGACACATTACTAAGTGCCCTAAAGTTCACCTATCTTTTACTTATCCAGTGTTAAAACTAGTTTTATTTTCATGGATCATCAATTATTTACAAATTGCTTCTTTTCTTGAAATGATATGAATATGTTTGTGGTTCCATTTAGATATGTATGCCAATGAATATGCCAAAGATGGAAACAGGGTCTACAGAAATCAGAGATGTTGAAACTTCTACATCTATGTGAAATTTTCAATTTTTAGGACAATTCAAAATTTTCAATTTGAGGAAAATACATAGTATTATTCACGGCTTAGAAATTTTATGTATATGTATGTGGGTGTGTGCATGCATGTGTATGTGCACATGTGTGCATGTATGTGTATGTTTGTGTGCACCTGTGTGTGTGTGTGTGTGTGCACGCGCGCGCATGTGCATCGGTGTGTTTGCCCCAAGGATAAAAAGTAAGAACTCTTAGCAACTACATATTGTCATTCCATTATTATCACCCTAAAGTTTTAAACTTGTCAAATAACTTTGCTTATCCCCACTTCTGTCCTGTATAATTGGTATAATTACATGACATGCCTTAGAGATATGGCAGGGACATTTTGTTCTACCATCGATTTTTAAAGATGCTGTCACTGGTGAGGAAGTTTATATCTCTCACCATGATATTTCCTACTGGACAGTGATTGGTGGAGAGAAGCTAGAGAATAGAGATAGCACTTGTTTTTCTATGATTAGTATGATAAATAAGGATGAATTATAACAGAATACAGAGGCTAGTACCTTCTCATCTCACTGTCTTGTGTATCTACTGCCTCAAGGAAAAATCCAGAACATTTTAGTCAACCGGCAAAACTGATTATAAGGACAAAGCCATGTCCTTATTAGAGTGGCATGGTAAACTGAACCTCATATTTTTGTGGGGTTGGGGAAGTAGTTCTGAGAAGCCTTGATACTGTCTCAGTATATTATTATAAAGGAACTTGAACAACCCGAAAACACCCAAACTTAAATAAAGAGGTAAGTTCATGCACTTTGTAGGAAGCTCAGGTGAGTTCATCAACATGAGGAATATAATGAAAACCCTCCATATCTTTAAATTAGAAGGCATTTATATGTTTAACCAAGGTCTACCCTAAACAATTTAATTTGAAATAGTGAGCTTGGGACTAGAGATTCAGGGATGGAAAAGATAAAGCATAATACTCATGGAGCTTATAGACCTTGCCATCATTTGTTTAATGAGAAGTAAGTACCATCCAGAGAACCCAGTGAACGATAATTTTCCAAGATGTGATTTTCAGTTATATAGCAATAATCACTGCAATCTACATGCGAAGAACACCTTTATGGTTCAGACACACATGCTATAGTTTATTTGAGCTTCAATGCAAATGATTTTCTGGGAAATATTTGGAAGGGATAGATTCATGAATGAAATAGGAAAACAGTTATTATTCGCGTGTATTTACATGAACACTGCAATGCTTGTGTTTATTTTCACGTATTTGCATGATCAGTGCTTGCTCCATTGGAAATAAGAATCTGTAAATTTTATGTCAAGTGTGCAACTTTTCTCTTTTCAGCACCTTTCTACCCTCCTATTTCTGGAATCTCTCGCATCCTCACCAGAAGGTTGGCAGACACCTTTCAAAGCTTTTCCTTACCATCACACTGAAAATATAGAACATTCAGCTCTTACAGATGGTAGAGATGTCTAAGATTGCTGTGGTCAGAGCGCAGGGTGAGGGACAAACAGTAATTGTAGACTGTAATGATGGAGAATAATGGGAGCTCCACATTCTATCCTTCTAAGTCGATGGCAGAGGGTGTGCTCCCATTGGTGAGCCTTGTGTTCAGACAGACTGGAGAAGTTCCAGGGCTGTTCTCGCTGTTCCGACTTCCACCCAACTTTCAGTTTGTTTTCCACTCATGGTTGTTAATAATAGCTAGCAATGACCATGATAATAGCTGTCACGTTATTTCCATGACACGTGCAGTTATTTTTCTAGACTCTTTTGCCTTCTTATTTGAAAAGAAAGTTTCAAGAGGCAGGGAGTATAACTACATCTCTTTTCCGATGAAGAAAGTGAAGTGGGCAGAAAGGACTAGAAAAAAGCTGCAAGATTAAAAAATAGAATAGCTAGGATACAGTGCAAGTCTGCCCATATTAAAAAAAATCTCAGAATGCTCACCTCCATTCACCCTCTTAGGTAAAACAATAAAGCAGATATCAATAGAAAATAAGTCATGTGTGAGAAAACAAACTTAAATCAATTATACAGTGATGGGACTTAGCACATATGTCAAGTATCTATATAAAATATGATTATCTGTTCTTCATATTAGTTATATATAACCAGAAAAATAGATTTTATTCTCACTGATTTTGTGAAGGATTAGCTCTGAAACGGAAACTGAAATCTAAATATCAACCAGCTTAAAAAGCCAGCAGTACATTGATAACAACCAAAATTATTGTCAATATCCCGGTGAACACAGCTTCAAAAGAAAGCATTTAATTAGTGGTAACTTAGGGCTGGGAGACTGCTCTGTGGGTAGAGTACTTGTAGCATCATCAAGAGGACCAGGAATCAAATTCCCAGAATCCATGTAAATGCAAGTAAGGTAGATGCATGGTTATCCATGCATACACTATATAAGTCAAATGTTAAAACAAAGCCTTCTTCATAGTTGAGCTAATAGAAATGAAAAGAAGAAAATGATTTCCAGGTTTGGAGAAAAGGAGATAAGATGGTTTGGCACATAGGATAAATGTTTCAGTTAATGAGGGCACATGAGTGCTGGAACTCTCCTATGGCCAAGCAATGAAAATTAGCAATACTATATTATGTATGTAGGGGGAAACCATGATATCTTTGAAAGAGAAATTATCAGCTGAGAAGTACTGGATAGGTAGAAATCTCTAGAACAGGAAATTCGCCTGTGTGGCTCCCTAATGTTTCAGCTCAGGATAAAGCAAGTCTCTGTTTAAATTGAACTTCAAATGGTAGTGCTATCTGTATGAGTAATTCTCTCTCTTTGTGTGCATGTTTGTGTGCATATGTGCATGCTACAATATAAGCAAAGGGATCAAGAGCAGTAAAACACTGAAAACTTGTTTCTCAGAGTGTTGTCAGGTGAATCCATGGAAGGAAGATCTTTAAATAAAGTATTGCAAAAATTAGAGTATATATCCCACTAAAATGAGTATGTGTGATTAAAGAAATCAATTCCAGATATGTCTAGACACCTTAGTAATTAATCTAGCTTAATATTGCTCTAATATAAGGGACTCAGGGTAACTTTTTAGAATCATATGGTCTTCAAATTGAATTAATTTTCTAGATATTTTAATATTTCCATAGTAGAAAATTTAAGAAGAAAATTAATACAGTATTTGTGGAGCAGTACTTTACAAATGATTTGTCTTTATGTCTTAATCCGGTTGTGCTATTATAAAATGTTTTAGAATTGGAAATTTATGAGCAAAGTAAATATATTTCTTAAGCTTTTGTAGGTTAAGAACTCCAAGACCAAGGAACTAGCAGGGTTGTGTCTGGTGAGCATCTAGTTGCTACTTCCTTTATGGCACCAAGAATGTTGCATTCTACAAAAGGCATAAACATCTCTACACAGGGTAACTGAAATAGGAGGCAAAAGGGGGCTTAACTTGTTCTTCTTGGCCCTTTTATGAGCTTGCTCATGTTCCTGTGGTATGATTGAGCATCCTTTGGGTATATACCCAAAAGTGGTATTACTGGAT
>LOJH01038719.1:0-14991 GCA_001685095.1 Ellobius talpinus | reverse complement strand
CTTTGCAAATACTGACTCTCATTCCCAAGAATAAGAGTTGCCATTCTTTTGCCTTTCTTTTTTTTTTGATAATTCTTTTTACACATTTCAAGTTCTGTTTTTTTTTTAAGTATTTAAGCCAGAAGTGGTAGCTTAACCCCAGAGTTTGAGAGGCAGAGGCAGATCTCTGAGTTCAAGGCCAGCCTGGTCTACAAAGCAAAGTTCCAGGACAGCAAGCACTACATGGAGAAAATATGTCCTGAAAAAAACAAAACAAAGCAAAAAAAGCATTTTTAAAGTGTTGGTTCTGAGAGGAAACTGGAAAAGCAAGTGTGTCTGAGAAGTGCTGCTGCGTCAGAGCCAGGCTGCAGGCTGGAGAGATCTGTGTGACCTCTGGCAAATGCCATCATCTCTCAGTTTCCCCTAATAAATTAAGACTTTCCAGCAGGGTTGACAGTCTACCATGATGTCAGGGCAGGATGCAAGAAATGTCGAAATCATCCCTTCTTAAAGAGCAGAATTTAGGAATTCAGTCTTAGTCATTATTGCCTGTCTGCTCCATCCACCCCACTCAGAGTCTTGTACACCGGGTTTAGAGTTAAAGGGACTGTCTGCTCAGCCTGTAGCAGAGTCCATCTCCGGGCTCTCGGTGGCAGAGGCTGACATTCTTGCTGCTCAGTCTTCCCAGTGTCCCATGCCCTGTTCTCTATGCCTTGGGACCCAGCCTTGGGTTGTCATTGCCTCTAGGCCAGTCACAACTGTGTCTTACCTGCTGATCTTTATCCTTCCCCGGCCCTGAGGCCAGCTCTCAGATTCATCACTTCATTGAGCCTGGGTATAGAAAACCAAGGCCAAAAGGCAAATACAGATGACTTACAGTATGTGGATGGTCCATCCTGATAAGTCCGTGAAATGGGCTTTGGATTTATGTCTTATGAAAATGTCATAAACAGACCATGCATTTTAGCTACCTGACCTCCCAAGACTCATAGCTCAGTCATGTGGTCCATTAGAGTCTCCCAAGATAATGTGGTTGGCTGGAATCTGAAGCTCACTGCCTCAGACTGGCATCAAGACAAGATGATGCTGTGTTCCCTAATCTGGACAGAGCACAAAACTCAAAATTCTAAGTCGGGCTGGAAAGATGGTTCAGCAAATGAAGGCATTTGTTGCCAAGCCTGGCAACATAGATTCAATCCTTGGGAGAGGAGAGGACCAACCTGTGTGATTTGTGCCCTAACTTTCACATGCTACACGTCCTGACACACACTGCATCCACCACACACACATAGTACATAGGTTTGGTTTGGTTTGGATTTTTTTGGTGTTTTTTTTGTTTTGTTTTGTTTTGTTTTTCAAGACAGGTGTCTCTGTTTATCTTTGGCTGCCCTGGAACTCACTCTGTAGACCAGGCTAGCCTTGAACTCACAGAGACCCTCCTGTCTCTGCCTCCCAAGCTCTGGGATTAGAGGCATGCACCATCTCTCCCTGGCTTAGGTTTGTAATTTTTAAAATCTATATCCAGTTTCTACCGAATATTCATTGGTTTCACACCATCGTAAGTTGATGTATCTTCATTTCTAAACTCCTTCTGGTTCAGCTCCATTCCAGATTTCCTTGAGTCAAGAAAGCAGCAAGTGGCCTGGGCAATTTGGGGGAAGAGATAATGGAAGAGGAACGGCCAGACTCCTACTGCTATAGGCACACTGGTGAAGTGAGGGCAGGGCACACTGGTGAAGTGAGGGCAGGGGCCCTTTTCAATAGGATTGTTGGATGCTGGAGTGAGTTAGCATGTTGCAGATGCACAGCAGAGTGCCCAGTGCCCAGGACTGTTGCGTTCCCATCCTCTTTCAGCTCCTTGCCTGGTTTCAGGTCAGGAGTCCCCAGTTCCTGCTGAATCTGCCAGTTTGTTGGCTCCTGTCACACGGGCTGTTTGTGTTTGCATGATTCCATCCAGCTGTGAGTTTTCTTCCCTTTCGCCTTTTATGGGATGGGCTCTGAGCCAAGGGTACTTCATCTGGCGTCCATGGGACCCGGGCTTCACTTCCATGGATGAGCTTCAGAGGCTCTGTTAGTTTGGAAGTTTTATGTTTTATTTCTCTCTTTTTATTGCTTACTTTTAATATCTTAACAAATATATACATCATCTCCTAGCAAAATTCTCACCAAATATAATCATCTATCTTTAGCAGATTTGAGTTTAAATTTGGTATGGGTTGGTCTGGGATCCTGAGTTTTTAACCAGCTCCAGGTGTTCCTTCTGGTGCCGCTAAGATGGTCTCAGAGCAGTGACACCAGGAGGGCCTCTGACTTTCTGTATTTACCATCTTTGGCCCATTAGCTTTACTGAGCCTGCCCTTTTCCTATAGCAAGTTATCTGGTCCTTAGAACCAGCCACCCCATACTGGAATTCTTAGCACGAGAGGCGTTGCCATGCCCCAGCAGCCGAATCTCTCTTGACCTCTGCATGTCCATCTCCATTAGCCATGAATGAGCGGTTGCATACCAAGGTGATTGCCATCCCTTTTAGCAGCCAACCATGGAGCCCCTTATTCTAACAGATGAGTGGTCAGTCTGACTTCAAAATTCCATCTTGAAGCCTTGGTGTTTATAATTACCAGTATCAGTTAGTTTTTAATAAAATGGGACCCAAGGAAAGAAGGTTGGGCTCAACACTTGGATAAGCCATCTGGCTACATGGAGGTACAAATGACCTGTATTGTAGAGCTTGTGACTGGTCAGCCCCTACCATGTATCTAGTCAGGAAATGGAAGTTCTGAGGGATCAAGAGGAGATGTACATAGTCACTGCCCATTACAACCTCGGGAGGGTAGAGCCCTGGATACAGAGGAATTGTGTTGGTTGTTGTTTATCTGTAGCCATTGATTTTCCCTTTTGCACCCATTTGACAAAGATCTAGGGTACTTTTTAAGTCCTCATATGTAACCTTGCCTCATAGTGAGTCAGCCAGAAGCCAGGTGGACAGTAATTCATCCATGGGAGCTTGCTTCTCCTGTGCACACAGTAGATACTGCACAGTTTCCTGTGTTCTGGAGGAGATGGCTCTGCCACACTCCTAGTGTTTGCTTGCATGTGAAGGTAGCTTCATGACTGTATATCATTCCTGGTTCCTTTCTCTACCTACCTTGTCTGTCCCAGGGATAGAACAGTCAATGATTTGCGAGTCTACAGTGGAAACTGGACCTTCTGCCTCTCTCTGTGGGGACAGTGTTTCTTCAACAGAGAGTAAGCATACCCCTTCGGTCTGCTCTTCCCTGTCATTGGTCTGGGTAATCCTTCCAAGGCCTGCTCACCATTGCCACCTGCCTTGTCTTTCTCCACCTCAGTTAGGGGGGGTGAACAGGGGAATACAGAGGCTGTTCCATAGATTTCTTCAAATGTCCGAGTCCCGAAGACCCTTGTGACCTTGGTGATTCACTGAATCTCATGAGACCTCCATTTTCCTATCCTGAAAATGAGAGTAACCTCTACTCATGGTAGTGGAGTACCGGGATTAACTGAGATAATGTATAGGGAGCTTTAAGTGCCCAGAAAAGTACACAATAACAGTTGCTGTCATAGTCCACTGTAAAAAGGGACTAGAACTGAGCCTGATTCTCCTTACAGGTAGGGTCTTGCTATTTGCAGACAGAGCTGGGCCAGCTCAGCCCCACCTACCAATGGATAATCCCCTTGCTCCCAGGGAGCCTCTCATTTTATGAACTTGGAAACCTTTCTCTCCAGTTTCCCTCACCAGTTTATTTCTCAGTGAAGACGTAGGGTGTGGGTGGCAAGGTGCATTTCCCTTCAGAGCTGGACATTGCCTCTGCCCCTCTTCTAAAGTGATGCAAAGGTAAGCTGTTCACACTGTCTTTTCTTGAAATGTCATGAGCGTCATAAAATTTCTCACACATAAAAAGTATCAAGGCTTTGGACTCAGTGTGTGAGAGGACCCAGGAAAAAGAAACCACACTTCATTAAGAAGAAGAAAGGCTTTGGAAAAACCTGTACAATATACAGTGTGCTAACTCACTTCCAGGAAGCAGTTGCAAAATAGACCACGTTGCTGACAGCGTCAGGAAGCTCACACATGGATTTAAGGTTCCCATACAAGATTTTGATGGTTACAGTGAAGCGGTATATACCCAGGCTTTGAAAAATAGTTCATCCTTAAATCTCTTTTGTGTTGGAATGTTCCACAAGGCAGTTCCCTGACTTTTCTGTCACATTCTGAAGTGGGGGTTGTTTGTCCTATAAGGTGCAGGATTCAGGGAGAAAATCAAGTCTAGAAAAGCCCCCCCCATAGTCATAGAGCACCAATAGCCTTCCTCTGCACAGGAGGGCATGCTCTTTCTCTCCCAGTGTGTATTCTGTGCATCTCGTCATTTCTGATGGCCTGTATCTTCTGCAGAAGGGTTGTTATGCTGCAGGTATTGTATTTAATATAGGTTTTCCCTTCCTGACCAGATAAGGAAATTCAAAATGATGCTGTTGTCACTGCTGCCAAGCTCCAATCACACGACCACGTCTTCGGTGTCAATAATGCATTCCCAGGACTTTGAATAAAACAAGGTTTAAGATAGTGGTTTTGGTTCTCTCTTGAAGATCTCTGGCATGTCTCTCATTGTTGTGTGTAGTGTGCTTTTAAGTGTAGTCACTGTGGGAAGGCAGGTTTCTTCAGCAATTGCTTACGATGATGTTTATGCTTTTCACACAGGTGGCTGCACTCCAACCCCAGAGTCAGACCTAGACGAAAGATCACTAGACGAGTCTGCAGAGCTGTTTACCAACCACAAGCACCTCATCGCAGAGACCCCTGTGCCTGGTGAGACTCTCTGGTTTGCTTCTGACATATTGGAGTGTTTTAAAAATGACTTGTTTTCTAACGTCTTCATCTTGGTGCGGGTGACTGGGCAGTTTTTCCATTTCTGTCAGTATTCAAACCTACCCCTCTTTGTTTCTTCTTCCCAGAATTTGCAGCCCTCCAGGGAGTTTTGGAATAGTTGGAGTCAAGCTAACTAGACGGAAGGAAGACGCCCTTTCTGAGGCTGACCCTGTATGGACATTGTGCTCCTACCCGGGTGCTGTGCCAAGCTCACCCCTGGAGGTGGCTGTGTGGAGATGGGGTCGGAGCTTTTGTGTGTGCTAGGAGGGCTTGGACTATCACAGACAGGTCATCTGAAAGACAAGATTTGTCTTTTCTTCCCAGGAAAACTGTTGCTGCCTTTAGTCATGAGTGCTTATAGACAGAGGGTCTAGCAAGATAGCAGAGTTTGGGGACAGGCTTTAAAATGCAGGGATCCAGATGGAAAATGATTTGATAGCCCATTTTTTTTCACAGAATTCTTATGTAGTAAATGTATCAAGTTTAATAAAGCATCTAATTGTCAAACAGTAACTTGGACATAATTTATAACCAAGGTTATGCATGTGATTTCTCTGTATTTTTTTAGAGAGACTGAAAAGTTTGCTACGCCCCAGTAAGACTTGGGTGTGCTTATTTAATAAGTAGAAGAAGCGCTCGGAGCTGTCACTGCATTTGCTCTATTGAGCTAGCATGGACAGGGTGACTTCCTAGTGGGCCTGAATGCACTTTAAGGAAGCCGGTACACTAACATCCTCTTTTAATCACCTCTGAGTGATGCCTTCCACAAATCCAGGGAATATAGGGAGTCACACCTTATTATTATTAAAGTAGGATGTTTTATATATATATATATATAAGGAATTACAAGGTTTTTACTTACTTTGGGTTTTGCCTAAGTAGGATTCAGATGTAATACTGATTAGTTAAACACACCCATGTTAGTTTCGGGATACCTCTCAATCAAATCTCAGGGGGAAGTGGCTTATAGGTTTTTTTCTTAATATATGAAGCATCAAAAATGCAAAAGATGCCTTCTGTGTTATTTACAGTATCCTTTTGTAGGACACAGAACAAATAATGTAACGGCCTTAATTGTACACAAGAGGGGGTGGCTTTTAGCTTGTGGTTTTATCTAGCATAGGTACTGGAACAAAGATGTCGTTCATGGTCTTGTGTGTCACAGCACTCTCTCCTGTCTTTTCTGATAATATCTCACCACATAAACCAACCAAGCTGGCTTTAAACTCACAGTCTGTCTCTTCAACCCCTATGTATGTGTTTCTAATTAGCATTCTTCAGTGCAGTCTCCATCTTGACTTCCTCCGTCCATTTGCCTTGACTCGTCTTTCTTTTCCTTCATCCATCTCCTGCTTCCCAGTACCTACTTCCTGTTCTGGCATTTGTGGAAGTGGGGAGGACTGGGTTTGGTTTTGGATCTGGATTCATGAGATGGCGTTTTTCACTTTGTAAGTCTGGAACTCACTATGTAGCTCCAGGCTGTTCTTGAACTCTCTATCGGTAGAGGATATAACTCAGTATGTTCAGTCCTGGGGACTGTGAGCTCCCATCCATGGTGTGGTGGTTTGATTGTAATTAGCCTCCATAAGCTCCTAGGGAGTGACACTATTAGGAGGTGTGGCCTTGGTGAAGTAGGTGTTGTCTTATGACGGAAGTCTATCACTGTGGGGGTGGACTTTGAGGTCTCCTATGCTCAAGCTATACCTAGTTCAGCTCATTTCCTATTGCCTGAGGGTCAAAGATGCAGAATTCTCAGCTCCTTCCCCAGCACCATGTCTGTCTGCATGCCATCATATCCCACCATGATGATAATGGACTGAACCTATGAGTTGTAAGCCACCCAATTAAATGTTTTCTTTTATAAGAGTAGCTGTGGTTGTGGTGTCTCTTCACAGCAGTAGATACCCTAACAAGACCCATGTGTTCTTGGCCAGATTTACAGGACATGGAATGCATTCCCTCCTAAGGAGAGGGCCTTCCATCCAGTCAGAAAGTGATTGTTTCCCCGAATACTTGTGCCATTATTGCACAAGTAATGCATGGGGAATCTTTCATTATCACAGCTCTCAGGGTATCCTGGGTAGGACTGACGATATTGATTTTGCTCCATGTTTCCATTTCATTGGTTTCTGCCCTGACGCACACTGTTCCTCTCTATCTCCTGCTTTGGGATCAGTTTGTTCTTATTTTCCTTTGTCTTGGAGTCCTTGTCAGGTTGCTTATTTAAGATTTCTCTGGATTTTTAAATAGAGGCACTGAGAACTATAAACTTCTTTCTTAGGACTTTTTTTATCCCATAGATCTGGACATGTGTCTTCATTATCACTTAATTCCAGGGTTTTTTTTTTATAAAAACTTCCTTCTTGATTACTGCAGTGACCCATTCACCCCTCGGTAGTGTGTTGTTTAATGTCTGTGAGTTTGTATCGTTTCTTTTCCCAGTTGATTTCTAGCTTTATTCCATTATGGTTGGATGGAATACTGGTGGCTCTTGAAATTTTCCTTTTTTCTGAGACTTGCTATGTTTCCTGATATGTGATCTATCCTAGAGAAGGTAACTTGAGTTCCTGAGAACATTGTGTGCCTCTGATGTTTGGGTAAAATGTTCTATAGCTGTCTGTAAGGTTTATTTTATTTAATTCCAATTTATTTTCAAGTATTTTTTGTATAGGTTATCTGTCTCATGGTGAGAATTGTGCATTGAGGTCACCCACTATGACTCTGTTGGGGGTTAATCTGTGATTTTAAATCTAGCGGTGTCTTTTACAAACTTGGATGAGCCAATACTTGGCACATATATATTTAGAACTGTAATGTCCTCTAAAATGGGGTGATCACCTAATCAGTATTAAATAACCCTCTCATTTCCATGTGCTTGGAATACATTTTTTCTGTCCTTTCACTCCAAAATAGTGTTTAGTCTTGGCCTTGAGGAGTAAGATGTGTTTCTTGGAGGCAGTGATAGGCAAGGTTCGGTTTTCTAATCCACTCTGATATTCTGTATTTTTTGGTAGGGAGATTAAGACCAATGATATTTGAAGTTCTTATTGAAAGATAAGTATTGCTGTCTATCATTCGTTTGGTTTGTAGTATTTGGGAATGTCTTAGTCTTCTTTTGGTTAATGTGTCATAGTATCTATAGTTTTCCCACTGCAGTCCTTTGAGTGTGTTTGGTTTTCTCTTCAGACTGACCTATCCACTGCTATCTACTCTAGGGCTGGCTTGGGAGTCATGCATTCTCTTAACCTGTTTTTGTCATGGGAAGTTTTTCTTTCATCTTCAATTATGACAGATAGTTTTGCTAGGAATATTAGGCAGGGTTAGTATTGTGCTCTTTAAGAGTTGGAAAGATATGAGTCCAAGTCTTTCTTGCTTTTGTGACATGGATTGAAAAGTCAACAGTTATTAAAATGGGTCTGGCTTTGTTTTTGTTTTTTTTGAGACAGGGTTTCTCTGTAGCTTTGGAGCCTGTCCTGGAACTAGCTCTTATAGGCCAGGCTGGCCTCGAACTCAGAGAGATCCGCCTGCCTCTGCCTCCCGAGTGCTGGGATTAAAAGTGTGCACCACCACCGCCCGGCATGGGTCTCGCTTAGTATGTGACTTGGTCCTTCTCTTTTTACAACATTCTATATATTTTCTTTGTTCTCTACATTTAATGGTTTGCATGTAATATGATGTGAGGAGTTTTATTTTGTTCCTGTCTGTTTTGATGTTCTGTGTTTCTCTTGTATTTGGGCTTCCTTATACTTGGGAAATTGTCTTCTATGATTTTTTTAAAAGATGTTTTCTATGTCTTCTACATGAAATATTTCTCCTACTGTTATGCCTAGGATACATAGCTTTGTCTTTTCATGGAGTCCCAGAGTTCTTGCATGTTCTGTTCATACATTTAACAAAAATATCATTGTCCTTGACTAACTGTTCTAATTTCTATATTTCATTTTCATACCCTGATATTTTCTCTTCCACTTTATCCATTTTGTTGATAAGACTTTCCATTGAAATGCTTAACTCAGGTTTTTCATTTCCCTCATCCTGTGGGTTTGAATTTTCTTCAGTATTTCTATTCCTTTATTAAATTCTATTTTCATATCATGGACTGACTTCCTTTTATTCAGGTGTCTGTAGTCTTCTGGAAAAATATTGGTGCCTTCTTGAGTTGACTTTTACCATATTTGTAATAATTATTTTAAATTCTATATCTAGAATTTGATTCCATCATTTTGATCATGATCATTATGGAGTTGATAATTTTTGGAGGAAATAACTTGTGTTGGTTTTTATGTTACTTATGATTTTGTACTAGTATCTTACCATCTGGGTAGCTAGGTGAGATTTGCTGTTGCCTTTGCATTTTAATTTGGATTGCTTCTTTTCTTTCAGTGACTGTATTTTCAGTGCTCAGGAGAAACTAGAATGCATTCCAGGTGTGGTAGCATTTCTGTCCGTTAAAGTGGTGATCCAAGTGCCGGGCTCTATCTTCAGTCTGCTGCACGGGTTGAGCACTGTCTGCAGCAGCAGCCACTCTCTGGCAGGTAAACCATTTTGATAATGGGGTAGCAGATGGCTGCAAGACAGGCACTTGTTAAATTCCCGTAAGTTTAGGGGGCCAAGGGGCTCCACTGGTACTGTGCATGTTAATGTGTTAGCATAAGTGTAGTGGAAAAGGTGAGGTAAGCAATCACAGTAATGCTGGCAATGAGTGTTAGCTGTTAGATGGGAAGTCGGGGAGTGGGCATACTTAGGAGTGGGAATAATTGAGCAAAGTGAAAAAGATAGGATGGATAAATGGGAGGTTTTGTTAACAGTAGACTTAAATAAAATAGAACCCAGATCTACCACTGGGCTTTGGGAGATGTAACAGTGACTGAAATTGGCACAGGGGAAGAGGGATGAGGAAAGATGGAAGCGGAGAGAGTGGGGAGAAAGAGGATAGTGTTGGCCTGCTATAGCGCCTGCGTTTCAGTTCTTTGTACCTGAGACAGCTCTAAGGGTTGGGAAGCAGAGCTGTGTGGAGACATAAAATAATGGAATCACTGGCAGATAAAGAATCAATGTGGTGGCATGGGAGAGCTGGATATGAATCTAAGAGAAAATGATCATTGTCCTGAATATTGCTCACCTCCCCTTGGTTGGCCTGCTGTGTTGTCTCCTTGGTTATGGTCTAGACTGTAGCATGAATAATAAAAACCCAGAAACAGATATTTGGGTTCAACCTGAAGATCAGAAAAGCAAACCAGCCAAACCACTAGAGAGGTCTTACCTCTAAGAAATCCTCAGACTGAGAGAGAATCCTCTCTTACTTCTAAGAAATCCTCAGACTGAAAGAGAATGAGTTCCTGTCTCATCCTGCCTTATAGTCCTCTCTCGTGCTGGGATTAAAGGTGTGAGCCACCACCACCTGGGTCTGTTTCTGCAATGATTTTCTGTAGCCCACAGTGTCCTTGAACTCAGAGAACCATCTTCCTTTGTCTCCCAAATCCTAGGATTAAAGGTGTGTAACACCACTGCCTGGCCTCTAGTGGCTCAGTTTTACCTTCTGGTCTTCAGGGCAAGCTTTATTTATGAAACATAATAAAATGTCACTATCCTGGACTGTACTCCATGTTGACACTTATCAGTTCTGTCCTTCTTTTGTGGGCTCCCTGCTACCCTCATGTTTGTCCTTTCTTGACTCTGTTGTCCTGTATGCTGTGGTTGGCTGAGGCAAATTCTGCCTAGCTTCTCTCCCGGCATTCCCACGTGGTTGTGAGCAGCTGGTGGCCATGCTGGGTCCAAAGCCCTGTGTAGACTCATGTTTAGCTCCCACAGGTCTGCCTTTCCCACTGTGGGGTGCTGATGGGGGTCCCAGAACCAAATGCGGGGGAGGAGCACTTCTGTGAGATCTCACTGCTGCCGATTTTGTAGGTTTCCTGGCAGGGATCTGTCATCCCAGGGTACCCAGGGAGAAACACCTCAGTGGCAGTGGTGACAGCAGGAAGTCCTGTCCATTTGGATGAGGGTTAGAGAGACATAAGTAGAAAGCAGGCTTCCTGCGATGGCAACTTCTTGTTCCCAGAGGCTGTTGCAAGGAGAAACAACAGGTGAGTGTCTAAACAGGACCAGCAAGGAAAAGGGGAAGAATTAGGAGCCCTGTGAAACAGCCAAGATACAGTCCACTTACCAGACTCCGAACCCACGGTCCCTCCCATCTAGAAGGGCTAAAATTGTCACTTTCCCATTCCCTGAAGCTCTATCTTCTGTCATTCCTGCATGTTCAATTCAGCTTTTTCTCTCCCTCAGCGAGTGACCTCAGAAATCCCATATACAAACACTGTTACACAGTGGTAGAGAAAGCTTCTGAGTCCAACTCTAGTAGAGGTTTGGTGCATGCTAGTTCCTGGAGTGAAGAAGCCGTAGATGGGGTGCTAAAATATTCCTGTTCCTTTCATTCTCAAACTGTTGCCTGCCATTCTCACATGGACCAAACAGAATCCTGTGGCATCTCACATAGTGCATTTTGATCATTCCTCCCTCTCCCAGCTCTCCTCGGGTCCACTCTTACCTCCCTACCTCACCCAATTCCCTTCTCTTCTAAGAACAACATTAAGAACCATTGCAAGTCTTATTTGTGTTGCCCAAGGGCTCTTGGGTATGGAATCTGCCCTGGAGTTTGGTTGGCCTATCAGGGATCAAATTATTAAAGAAAATGGACTTTTTCTCTCCCAGAAACTAGCAGATGCCCACAGCTCCTCGGCCAGTGGTGAGATGATGTGCCTGTCTCCCTCACTGCGTTGGGAGTTCTGTCTGGCTTGAGCTTTAGTAGGTTTGTGGATGCCGTGACAAGCACCGTGAGTTCATATGTGCAGCTACCCTGTTGCGATTTGGAAACCCTGTTTCTTTAAATCATCCATCACCTCTGGCTCTTAAAGTCTTTTCATCTCTTTTCTGCACAGATCCCCAAGCCTTAGGGAGAGTGTTGTGATAAGATGTTGCACTTGAGGCTGGGCCTTACCCAGTCTTCTCTGCAGTAGAAGTAACATGTCTCCACATGCATTGCCCTCTGTTGCAAGAGGAAGCTGCTCTGATGAGGACTGAGAGCCGTACTGATCTGTTAGTTTCAGGAAATCCCAGAGAATCATTTTAATGCTATGTCCACTTAGGAGAATAGTAGGAGTAGGTTTTCCCCTAGGGCCTTTGACAATTCTAACCACAGGGTTTTTTTTGGGGGGGGGTTCGAAGCAGGGTTTCAATGCTTTATTATTATTTTTTTTTTGGTTTTTTGAGACAGGGTTTCAATGTGTAGCTTTGGTACCAGCTCTGGCAGACCAGGCTGGCCTCGAACTCACAGAGATTCACCTGCCTCTGCCTCCCGAGTTCTGGGATTAAAGGCATGCGCCACTACCGCCCAGCTAACCACAGGTTCTTGGCCCCACTAACATTTACAGGTATTCTTTCTCATGGAGTGGACCTTACATTTGTGCCATAATTGCACTGGTGGACATACCTTTTAGGCCAGTGGTTATTGGAGATCATGGGGTTCAGAGCTGGGTGGGACTGATGATTCATTTTCCCCTCCAGAAGTGTGCATAGCCCCTACAGCACTCTGAAAGCCCACAGATAGGGATAAAGCTTCCCGGTGAGTACCATACTGCTTTGTCCATGTTCTGTCTCAGACATATGATATCTTCAGCGGTGGGGTCTTAGCATTACGTGCCAAAGAGTAACCAAGAACACTACAAATAGACATAATTTGTCAGGGAGGGGATTTATGGGATCCTAGAGGACAACAGCTTGAAAAGCAGTAATACATTCCTAATACTCGGGCTTTCCTTTGCTAGCATGCGGTGTCTACTTGGGTTATTGTCCTCCCGTTATAGGGTAACTCCATTTAAACTCTTTATATCTGTATATACATATATTTCAGAAGCTTCTACCAGGAAAATTCAAAAAAAGCTTCTCAACTCTTGTTAAAGACAACTTTTTGTGATAATCACATGTTATACTGAGATTTTTTTACATTGAGAAGTACATTCTTAAAGCTATAATAAAGAATTAAATGTTTGTGGAAATCAATATCTTAAGCCTATTAACACAATTATTAGATGTTACAGCTTGGATTGTAAATATCCCCCCAAAGGCCCATTCATGTGTCTAAGTCCTGTGATACTATTTATTGGAAGGTGGTGGAGCCTTGAAGAGGTGGAGCCTAGACAGAAGAAGTTGGCCATTCAGTCCAGGCCCTTGAAAGAAACACCAGTCCTTTAGCCAGTAGTTCTCAACACAGGGGGAGGGGGGCTTTGAATGACCCTTTCACAGGGGTCACCTAAGACGGTCAAAACACATCGATATTTACATTAAGATTCAGAGCAGTAGCAAAATTATAGTTATGAAATAGCAACAAAAACAACTTTATCGTTGGGGTTTCCACAACATGAGGAACCATATTAAAGAGTTGCAGCGTTAGGAAGGTTGAGAGCTATTGCCATAGCCCCATTGTCTCCCCTTTGCCTGTCAGCCATCCTATGAATGGTTTCTTCTTCCTGGCTCCCCCCAGATGCACTGCCTGGATGCAGACTGCTGGTGCCTCTTAACCACCTCAGATATGATGCTGTGCTGAAGGAACACTGACTCATAAATTTAACCCGATAATTTTATTTTTGTATTAATCACATTAATATAGAACTCTGTATAATCATATACATAAATATCTATTAGATATTATATATGTGGAAAATATCCATAAAGTTAGTGTTAAAACATTCCATGGTATACCATATAGGTATATAATTTTATAAGTATTAGTTAAAATTCTTTTTTTGTTTGTTTGCTTGCTTGTTTGAGACAGGTTCTCATTATGTAGCCCAGGCTGGTCTGGAATTCACTAGGTAGACTAAGCTGACCTTGAACTCACAGAGTTCCCCCTGCCTTTGCCTCCCACATGCTGGGATTAAAGGTGTGCATCATCACACCCAATTTAGTTAAAATTCTTTAAGGTAAAAAGTACAGAAAAAAATCTAATTTATTATTTTTTATATTTTACTATGATAAGTAAAAATACATTAATTCCAACCTTTCAACTATTAAATTTAAAATGTAATTTCTAAAAAGGATCAAATAATTTGATTCATGTCTTAAAAGGATCGATTGCTTTTTGAAGCAGGACTTCCTAGATTTAAGCTATATGTCTATTGTCCCCCTGATTTCTGCCTCCTGATTTAAAGGCACAGGGAACCTTTCCTCTGTCAAACAGTGAAGCTGAGATGCCTGCAGTGCTTGCTAGTCTTGTGCTAGGAATAAAGACCCCATAACTGCTGAACTAAACTGTTCTGACAGCAGCAGCGCCATCCCGTTATCTCTGTGTGCTTGTGCATGCTGGTCCTGGAGTAGTAGTTCACGGAACTGCTAGTTGCTCCAGGTTTTGAATCAGCCAGATAGCCTTATTATTGCTCAATCCATCAGAGAAACTTAACAGAATAGAAAATACTTATGTTACTTTGTGCTTTAGGCACAGTGTTTGTGTTTAGCTTTTTGTACAGAGTCCGCTCCTTATAACAACACACAAGTATGTGTGTATATGTAGCTATTATTGCCTCTGCTTTACAAATGACAGTGTGAAGATTTTGCAGACTAATTCATTAACTATCCCACCATCCATGTGAAGAAGAGCTAATGTTTTAGTCTAATTGGATTTCAAAAGCCCAAATACACACCTACATGTAAATTTATTATTAAAAATACAACAGAGGCACGTTCGCCCTTTTGTCTGGGGTGTCCTTGGACTACCAGGCGTCCCTGTTTCAGTGCTGAGGAGTTCCATCCAGAAGGGTGAGTGAGTGCCATCCCCGGGGCAGACTGTCCTGGAAGGGAGCACAGCCCCCCCCCAGCTCCTGCTGCAGGGGCTTCTTTGTTACACACGACCCTGCCTCCCCCAATGCCAGCCAGGAAGGCTGGAAGGTCCCTGCAAGGGAGTGCAGGGCACCTTCAGCTTCTGCTGCAGGATCTTCTGTGTTCCACTTAACCCTGCTCTCCCCCATGTTCGCCCTTTTGTCTGTGGGGTCCTTGGACTACCTGGACACCCTGTTCTTGTGCTCAGGAGTTCCATCCAGACGGGAACAGTTCCTGCTCCTGCACTGAGGAGATCCACC
>LOJH01038718.1:3892-14991 GCA_001685095.1 Ellobius talpinus | reverse complement strand
GATTCATCTAGGACACAGAATAATAATGCACAAAAAATGTTCTCCAAATAACCATCATTTGTACCTTGTCTGTGGCATGATTAATAAGCAGTCAATTATGGCTAGAGAGCCAAGGAGATCTGAACAGAAAGAAGTAAAGGTGGTGAGCAAAAACATGCAGGATAGGTATTTGCTCTGATGAGATTTTCACTTCTGTATATGACTGATGCTTTCCTTTAAATGATATAATTTTTAATTGTATTATTTTTAGTTGGAAATAATAAGCATAGACTTGTACTAAATCAAATAAACCTCTTCCACTAAACCATTTATTAATTATTGTTTATTAACTTTTTACTCATCAATTTGTTGTTATTAACTTCTTCCATTGTTTTACAGCAAACTGGATTTAGAAGAACTTCAAAGACAAAACATGTAGATGTTTGTATGTACACACATGTTTTAAATGCCATCTTTGGTCCAATGACCAACAACATGTGAAAGTGAGATGAAAGAAAGCTCAAAGGTAAAATGCAAAAGAAATGATTAAAATTCTGGATTCATCCTTGTACTATGGATCTAGGGGCAATTAGACATTGAGGCTTTATAGAGATTTTGCTTGGTATAATTAGTTTTGCACCGCTAGACCCACAAATAGTCCTGCAGCTCTAGACATTAGGTAATTTTGACTTTGTCTTACAACTGCAACTTGTGCTTCTGACCCCAGGTGACTTTTAGAGAGGACCAAAGCCAGTACATATGGCCTCAGAGTACAGACTGCAACACTTTGACCTTGAATTGTTGTGTGAGCCAAGGGCCTGAGCAAACCCAGCTTCTCTGGCAGGTGTGAGGCCTCAGGCTGCAGGCTGTGGTAGTTTATTACCATGCAGGAACAGTCTGGCTTGGTGTCACTTGCCACAAAAGTAAGGTTATTACTTGCATCTACAGATCAGGCAGCACCATTACATAGGAGGCACGGACACCAGAGAGCATCTCAGTTCTCTTGCTGCAGGTGGCAATAGGTGTCCATCTTTCTACCTTTAGAACATGGCTTCAAACTATTAAAAAGTTAACCCTTTCTGTGTGTTAGTGTGCTCTTTAAAATGATGGCTGTGGTAGCTGGGCATGTGGCTGTCACAGTGCTTAAGAGATTTATGGGGTGGAAAAGGTAGCTGCCATGTCCATTGGAGCGGTGAACTGGCTCTCAACTGTTCACTAGCTGGCCAAGCACAATGCTACAAACACCTGCCCCATGCTTCCAGCTCAGTTTCAGCCCAGAAGTCTTAAAAGAGCAATTTCCTGCCGGCTCTGAGGTAAATTCTTTTATAGATGGCATGTATTTTTAGGCAGTAGCAATTCCATTTCGAGAAATTTTATGCCTGTGTATAAGTGCCTGCTTAGAGAATACCTCAGAGTCTGTGCTGTTCAACAGAACCAAACTTGAGGATCGAAGTGCTCAAAGGGCAGTGGGAGCCCAGAGGATTAGAATATAAAGGGAGGGGGAAGGAACAATCCTGAGAACCTTGTCAGGCAGCTGCTGCCCTTACAAAGGAAGATGCGAACGTTGCTTCAGTACCACCCCTCTTAAGAGAGACAGGAAAGCCACATCCGGAGGATCCCTGTCCTCCCCACCATGGCCTATGCTTCATTTTCATGGTCAGCTTCACTGGGTCTAGAATCGCAATTGTATGACTTTAGGACAGCATTTTCAGACAGATTTTATTGAGTATGCGAGACTCACCAGGAATCTGGGTGTCAGCATCACATGGGGCCCCAGACTGAATAAAGGGAAAGAACAGAAAGCAGGCTGAGCACCCACATTCTTTACTGCCAATCCTCCTCCACCATTGGAGGCAAACAAACACTCTCACCACTGAGTTGCTTCTGTCAGTTCTGCCACTAGAAGAGCAACCCTTGGACTGGGTAGTGATGAGTAAGGTCGTTGCTGCATTAACTCTTACTGGATTCATGTGCTGTGGGAATAGGCTTGTGGGGAAATTGTGGAAGGGTTAGGCCCAGTAGTCTAGGGAAGCTCTGCAGTTTGGAACTTAGTAGGTGGACCTGGTGGGAGTTTGAAGACCACAATGCTAACAGGAATGCAAGCAGTGAAAGCCAAGCTGGTGTGCTTTCAGAAGAGAGCAAGGGCTCTGACAGGAACCAGCGTGATGACTGATCATCGCAAATGGTGACGAAGAGCCAGGCTGCATTCTGGTTGTATCCTGACATTTTGAGTAAGACAAACTCCAATACAATTCAACTAACTTGTTTAGATGGAATTTCCAAACAGCTTAAGGTCCAAGCTGTGGCATGGTGACTGCTTACTGCTCTTAGTGTCCACAGAGAAAAAGAGTAAAGAAAAGGAAAGGAAACAGCCACAGCAAAAACCAAGTCCTAGAGTGTGAGGGAGAAAGGAGTATAATTAAATAAACAGACAAGACAGACGCAGACAAAGCAGATGGAACTGACAGAAATGAATGTCACCAAAGAGATGCCCCCTGTTCTCCACTGGGACAAAAGGGGAGATGCTGTGAAGGAAAGACCCCAGCCTCGGGAGATTCCAGTTTGTGAAAATGCTTACTTACTAGAAAGCATAGAGACAGTGAATTGAGAACACACCTGAAGGCGCTTACAAACACAGAGAAGGACTTTGCTAATGCTAACCCCCATGGTGCACTGCGGCCACTTTCAGGAGAGGTGCAGAGGGGCAGATTACAGTTCAGGCTGATGGCATCATCACACAATGCTTTCAAAATGCAAGACTTACAGGGTTGCGGAGGTTGTAAAAGATGACAGAATCCGGTGTGCAGCCCGAGGACATAGATCATGTCAAGACCGCAGAGTGTCTACTAAGAGAGGCTGCTGCTGTGGAGGCTTCGTGTGGTGCAGGTAACAGGGCTAAGGAGCAGGGCTGCACAAGCTTGTTGGGTCAGATAATGTTATCCCAGTCTCCGGACGCCATGGGGTTTCAATGTTTGGTGTTTGCCGTGGGGTGCCCCCGTGCTCCCTGTGGAAACAAGAGTGTCTACTCCGTGACATTGCGTAGTGGAAATCTGTGACCAGGTCCGTGTTTCAGAAGAGAGTTTGGACTTTTCAGCAGTGTTGAAACTGTTAATCCCATGGGCAGTTTTAAAGTTAAAATCAATGTATTTTGCAATATGAGATGTTCATTCAGAGGGCCAAAGGTAGAATCTTACAATTTAAAAATGGTATGTTTAGACATAGACAGAATGTGGGGTGGACAGAGGGGCAGGGAGGATCTGAGAGGAGTTGCGGAAGGGAAACACATGATAGAAATATATTGAATGAAAACACTTTAAATGAAAAACCTTTATAATTAAATAAAAATGATGTGTTAGATGTTGAGTCAATAAGAGATGGGCTTGTAATACTTATTCTTTATCATCAGATTAACTCTAAGAATATGAAGGAGTCACACCTCTGGGCAAGTATGGGAGGACATTTTCAGAGAGTCTGAACTGGGGATGAGAGCGATGCTAATCCATGGACTGAGGTTCTCAACTAAATAAAAGGGAAACAGAAAGTGATCTGAGCACTCAGATTCATCTCTGTGTTTTCTGTTCCCAGAGACAGTATCTCTAGGGGTCATGAGCTTGTTCTTCAACACCTTCCAACCATAATGGACCATGTCCCCTCAAGTCATAAGCCGAAGCAAATCCCTCCCTCCATAAACTGTGTTGTCGGGCATTTCGTTACAGAACCTAGAAAGGTAGCTAACACAGCCCCATGCGTGATCCTACATAGAGAGAAAAATGTAGTATTTGCTAGGACTTTCCTGCCAGTTAGCATAGCAGATCATGGATTCCAAGAAGGTACCTAGGTTGTGGAAGAGGAGGCAGAAAGAGTTTAAGAACCAGAGGGGAAGGGGGACACCAGGAGAACCAGGTCCTCTAAATCAACTGAGCAAGACTCATATGAATGCAGAGACTGAAGTAGCAAGCACAGGGCTGACCCAGGCCTGCACGAAGCCTCCTGAGTATGCAGTATAGCTGTCAGGTTAGTGTTCTTATGAAACTCTTGAGTGTGTGAACGAGTCAGGCTCTTGGGGCTCTTTTTCTTCTGTTGGTTGGTCTTATCTGACTTCAATGCAATGGTTTTTGTTATATATTTTATTTTGTTGTTATTTATTAGAAGCCTTTTTTGTCTAATGAAAGACAGAAAGGGAGTGAATCCAAATGGAAGAAGAGGTGAGGAGGAGGAACTGGGAAGAGCAGAGGGAGTGGGAACTATAATTAGGATATATTGTATGAGAAAAGAATCTATTTTTAATGAAACAAGAAAGAATAAAAAAAATATTAAAAAATACTGGCTGAGGACCCTGAGTATCTGGCACATCCCTGGGATCTGGTTACTTAATCTCTCTTTACTCAGATGGCGTGCTCCTCCATCTGACCCAAAGGGATAAAACCACTTGGAAGGGTATTTGGAGTCTTACGTGTATGCGTATGAAAACAAATAAGTCTATATGCATATCTGGTATGTAAAGGTATGTTAAAATATACCATATGCCACACTGTGCAGCTGTGAGAGCATGTATTGATGCATAGCATAAGTACACCTTATGCTTATACACAAATGTTACATATAAGCCACATGCACACACCCCCGTGTTTGCATTCATATAAAAGTAAGCCACGTCATTTTTCTATATTGTGACATTGTTAGAGATATTTTACTGATTTTTTTTAATATTTCCTTTCTCTCTGTACTTTAGCCAGATAAAAAGTGTTCGAATGACCAAAGCCATTTGTTCCCACAGCTTCTATGCTGGTTTCCCTACTTTCCATCTGTTCCTTTTTCTTGGTCACTAGATGTCTCCAAAAATACTGAGAACTCATTTAAATGCATTTATTTTATCTTATTTAACTTTGGTAACTGATTGTGTAGTATGGCATACTTGAGAGCAGTACACAGATCTTAATCCGAGATTGGCATCCTGTGAATCCATAGAGTGGATCCTCAATTCTTCACTATTAAGATTCTCCCTGAGAAAACTCTGTTTCCAAGTAATTGAGTTATAAATCTCTGGAGCAATTACAGAATATGAGGGAAAACAGCATATCCAGATGGAAGCAATGGAGTAATTTCATGCAGTGGTCATGCAGTCTATCAAGAGGGTCATCATGGAAAACCTTAAACAAACTCAAATTTCTTGTATGAGCTGATTTAGACCAGGCTCGGTGAACTACTTTTGCTGCGAGGTAAAATAAAGAGAGCTGGTTTGAAATCAAGGCCAGGCACAGTGATTACAGATTCTCTTTGTGAGGCTGAGATGTGCTTAATGCTTCCTCAGAGGCAGAGACAGCATCTCCTGCCCAATCGACAAAGCCTGTTGACTCACCAGCTGGGAGAATACCTAATGCAGCCTGCAGATATAAAATCTTTAGACTTATTTTGAGTTGTAGGACATGTACATCAAGCAATCTCTCTCTTCTCCTGGAGGTTCTCCCAGCAGCTAACACTGGCCTGCCTGCACAGTACTGATTCTCCATCACGACATTCTGATTCAATTGACCCATGAGGCCATTGAGCACCCGGTGGCTTCGCCATCCTCTGATCAACGTTAGAGGGAAAAATGCTCCTGAATATGGTGACTCCTTATTCCTTTTCTTGTGGAGATGGCTGAAGACTCCCCTGTAACTGCAGATTTTTAGAATGCTCAAATGCAGACAAGCCTAATACAAAAGAGCGCTATGTCTCTTTCTCCGTCTTCCTCTCGGAGAGGCAACTTCGCTTCTGCCTCTCCCCACTTCTCCACCTCCACCTTCTCTCTCTCTCTGTCCTCTTCTCTTTCTCTCTCCTCTCTTCCCCCCTCCCTTTTTTCCTTCCCATTCCATAATTCAACTAATATTTAACCTCAAAGAAAAGAGCACTATGAATTATAAAGCAATGCAATATATTTATGTTACTTCGAAGTTTCATTCTCAGTGTTTAGCACACAGAAAACATTTAGCATGCAGGGGAATACACCGAGTCTTATGTCATGGTCTTCTCCTGGGCACCACTGTCCCCCAAATTGGGTAGTATAGTTCTTTGCTTTCACCGTATGCCATGGTGGACTAGAGATCTAGAATTTTGCCCTGATAACTGTTCCTGGATTCTAGAGCCATTCAGAAATCACAGCTTCATATGTTTCTTTTCATGCTGCTGATGAACCCCTTTCATGACCACTGACTAGATTTTATGTTCAACGCAGGAGCAGTAAAAGTGATACTCAAGCTGAAAGCACTGGGTCCTTAGCTCTTTTTCCTAACTGTAAACCATGCTGGTGAAGTTACATTTCCTGTTGGTGGTGAGGGAGTGAGGGAACAATCAGAACAGTCATTATGTGATGAAATATAAGTGTATCGTTGAGTAAAATACTGCTGTGGGAAGTGGAATAACCCTGACTTGTGCTACGTAAACAGAGAGCTTGAGGGAACTCTTTTTATGTTAACATAGAGAGCTGATCAGATCTGTGATGCTGATGCAAATCAAGGGCAAAATTGTCATATGAGATAACTGAAAACAGAGAGAGGTATAATCGAAGACAGATTCTTCATTTCTTAGCTACCCAGGCCCAAATAACCACACAGAAATTATATTAATTACAACACTGTTTGGCCAGGTCTTACATCTTAAATTAACCTATTTCTATTAATCTGTGTATCAACATGAGGCTGTGGCCTACTGGTAAGGTTCTGGTGTCCTTCTTCTTTGGCAACTACATGGTGTCTCTCTGACTCTGCCTATTCTCTATATATCTCTGTTCAGATTTCCCACTTGGCTGTGCTCTGCTAAGCCATTGGCTGAAGCAGCTGACACAGCTTTATTGACCAACCAATAAAAGCAACACATATACAGAAGGCCCTCCTCTTGATTCACAATCATCTCAGATATTCATAGGTTGTCCGGGTGTCTGCATAAGCTATGCATATCCTTGTGGTGCCCCTGTCAGTGTTTTATTGCTCCCTCCAGGAAGACTATTAACATTGAGCAAAGTATAACTTACACTAAAATCAATAATAAATAACATGCAACTTTTTGTATGTCAGAGTAGTGGTATTTACATATGTTCATGAGAGTGTTGCATAAATGCATACAACTATACATGGAGGAGGAGGCACTTTCTCTGCTTACAAATGACTCATTTTGCTTAAGAAGTGAAAGCGTGAGGGGACTAGAGGGAGAAAAAAGCAACAGGAGGGACTGAGGGGACAAGATATGGCAATGGGGGTAATTGAAACACATTTCAGACACTGGTGTATGAAGCTATAATGAAACCCACTGTACAATGAATATAAGCTAATAATAAAAGTAAGACAATTAGAAAATGTTTACACACTACTATTGATTTTGTTCATGTTTGTTGCATACATATATTCATTCTTAGCATTTACGAAATACTTACAGTGATAAAGAGAAACATTTTCTGCCCTGTTGGTCCCTTCTTTCCTGTGTAGTTAGTGGCGAACATGACTTCAGCACTCTCCTTGCCCTTTGACCTCGGTCCAACCCAGGTTAGTGACGTCTTTGTCCCTCTTGGAGACAAGCCTGCCCACAAGTTCTCTTCTGTTCTTCTCTGCCATGAAGCTTTTCCAGGATGTCCCTGGCAGGCACTTGCCCTGTCCCAGTTGCCAAAATAGAAAAACCCTGCTTAATTTTTCAATGGTAATGAGACTCATTTGGCATCCATACAACCTCCAACTTGGCCCTGATTAACAAGGACAATGACATTCTGGCCTCTGCTACTCTCTTTCCCTTCTATTTGTTCAGAACTCAAGTGGAGAGAGGGAATAAAAGCATCCGCTTATTGAAAGGGAGGAAGAGGGCTAGAAACGTAGTTCACTGGGTTAAATACTGAGCACACAAGCAGGAGGCCTTAAAGCATGAGGCTCAGAACCCACTGAAAAGGGCACGATGTGTAGCTCACTCTTGTAATTTCAGATGGAGCTAGGCAGATTGCTGGACTCACCGGCCAGTTTCACTTTCTGTGGCAGATCTTGTTTCAAGAAAACATGGTGGGTGACAAGTAAGGAAAGGTGCTGAAGTTAGCTTCAAGTCTAGACCACAAGTGCATGTGTGCATGTGTGCGTGCACTCTCTCTCTCTCTCTCTCACACACACACACACACACTTGAATGCACACAAATATAGACATAAAATGATAAGGAAAAGGAAGGAGACAAAGGAAATATATTTTCTCTTATATTTTGTAAAGAACTTTTTGACCTCTGTCACAGTTGTCTCTTTCCTCAGATAACTTGGAAACAATCTCAGAACTGAGTGTTGAAACCAGTAATTGGTAGCACAGACTTATAATACCAGCATTCAACAGGATGAGGCAGGAGGATGCTGAGCTTGAGCCAAGCCTGGAATAATTAAGGGATCGCCTGTTTCAAGAACCTCAAACCCAAAATAAAACAAATGTATTTCTGTCAATCATGATTGTTTGCAGTTGATGGATGCTGCCTGTTTCTAGCCCAGTGGTCAGGTGGTTGGGGTGGTAGCCATCTCCTGGTCATTTAGCTGACTGTCCAGGCTAATTCTGAGGCCTGATATCTCAGACAGAATAGCAAGTGTTTCCGAAACCCCAGTGTGTGAGAACTGAGAATCAAGGGTGTAAGGAACAAGAAGAAAGCAGGAGGCAGCCAAATCCAGGATTGCCCCCAATGCCATTTAGTAGTTACTTACAAACAGAAGCATGTATTAGGTGGCAGCAAAAGAAGATGGTCCCCACAAACCATGGCATGTGAAAAGTGTCTGTAGGCACAAAGTGCTCATGTGACAACTGATGTTTATCCCGTGAATGCCAGGGTTGGATGGCAGATGGGACAACAGTGATGACCAAGAGAGCTGCTCATGTCAACCTGGATCTCTACGGTGAGGGTTCAGCTGCCACTGATTGGACGACTCCGAGTTCCCTCCACCTGACTATGTAGGATTCCGTCACACAGGAAGACTGGGGAAGCTCATGACCTATTCTGTCACTGCGCAGCATCAGGGGCTCACAGGATTAGACTGCTCCATGATTGCTGCCTCCTCTAAGCAGGTGTGTCTCAAGAGATAATGATGCAACATTCTGCATGACCTAGACTTGGGAGCCCTGAAACATAAACACCATCTTTGTGCTTTAGGACACACAAAGGGTCAGTGCAGATTCAGCATGTGAAAGACTAATGTGCTCATCCAAGCCCAAGGAGCCTTGCCTGTGAACAATGTGTATGGGAGTGCGAGGGTTTGACCACGGCTTGTTACGTTGGAAGCACGGGTGTTTGTTATCAGAAGTTTCACTTAGTTGAAGGCTTATTAGAGAGAAGTATAATTTGTTAACTTTAATTTTTCAATGCTTGTCACTGAGAGTAGAAATTTATTCATCAATCTTATTATAATTAAGCTCTGACTAAATACTGATTATGACTTCAATGAACTTGTAAGGTGTTCAATAAATCTGGGTGCTTTCTTTTTCATTTTGGAAAATATCTGCTTTTTCTCATGTGTTTTTCTTTATTTCAAATAAATTATAAAAGTTGAATTTTAAAACATAATATGCAGCATATGTCCTCCATCATAGGAAATACTTCAAAATATGTAGTACTTATATGCCTAAAAGGAGATATTAATTACTAATCCTGGGATGCTGTAGAAAATGCTAAAGTCAGGCCATCACATGACTTTTCTGTGGAGACATACAGAAATGACCATTCAGTTCATATAGAACAGAGACAGATTGTGAAAATGCTTCCAAGTTCAGCTCAGTGAGCTGATGAGTTTATTTTGGTCCCCATAAAAACATAGGTCGGAAGTTACTTTCAGGAAAATGGATTGACAGAAAGGCAGCCATGCCTTTGAAGAATGCTATCACTATGTGAATGACAGCTCACAAAGCTGTGTCCTTGGAATCCCACCCTTAGGTACCCTTGTCTATTCTCTAGAACCCCCAAGTCCACAGTTGGAGAACTGAGAGTGACAAGTGAGCACCTGATGACTTTGCCCTTCAGAGAAAGTGTTCACAGCTCCAGCACCTTTACTGTGAACATGCTAGAGCAATCTCTGGTCTGCGGTGCTATTGTTATACCCACAGGAAACAGGCATGTCATTTCACAAGCGAATGGGAAAGCAATTTGGAGGGCCGAGTGCACAGGACACTCTTTCATGTGCAAGTGGACTTCTGGAAGCCAGTGTCTGTCGTGCAGAATGGGTATCCAGAACAGAATTTGATTTCTGTGTGGAGACAGAAGACAAGGCCGTATGATGCTGTTGAGGCTTAGCAAAGATGGGTAAAGTGGGTAGCATACTTAAAGCATCAGCATTTTTGTGAGCGTATGTGTGCCAAGATATTAGGTAGAGACTATAGAATATAGCTGGTGCTCTAGAGAAACACTTGTGGTTATTGAAAGCATGGGTTTCTGCTTCTTGTCTGTCTCTCTTCCGGGAGGTCAGCTCGATCATGGGGCTTTCACTGTGCTCATCTGCACTCAGCAGCCAGAAGAAAGAGAAGCAAATGAAATGGTCAGTATCAAGAACCTTTCCACAGGCCAGGGGTGAAACTGACACACACACTTTAATTGTGCTCTATGGGACAGAACTCGGGAGTGTAGTTGAAGAAAGCTGGAATGTGAGACCAAGGACTAGCTGTATGGTTGCTGAGCAGAAGACAAGGTCAGCGAGCAGATAGCCATATTCAGAAACTGCAATCAGGCAAAGGCTTGATGTTGGGCACTATCATGGTTGCAAGCTAATGCCCAAGGAGAAACAGTTAAGAGAAGAACCTAAGAGAGTTTACTAGGTCATGAGGGCTCCCTTTTTCAGTGGTGGAAGAGGTTGAAGGGAATTCTTTGTGCCTCCCTCACATAAAGATGCAATAAGAAAACATCAGTGATATTGCAGAGAGTGAGTACATGCCACACACCAAATCTGATAAAGCCTTGACCTCGAACGTCAGAGTCTCCAGAGCTCCAAGAAATACATTTCTGCTGAGAAAAGAAAACAAAGAAACACAAAAAATCTCACACATTTTGTTTTAGCTCCCTACAGACTTCCCACAGACACAGAACCCTTAACTTAATATCCTTATTCTCTCTCTCTCTCTCTCTCTCTCTCTCTCTCTCTCTCTCTCTCTCT
>LOJH01038717.1:3683-18674 GCA_001685095.1 Ellobius talpinus | reverse complement strand
GGAGTCCCGGGCCGGCATGAGGACCGCCACGGGGGGACGTCTGCGGCCCGCGTCGGCTCTGGGGACAACCGTGTGTGCCGCGGTCCGGTCCAGCCTCCCGCGTTAGCCTTTGTAAGTAGTGTGACACTTTGCAAGAAGTTGTGACAGCTGGAAGACAGATGACAGCGTACTGGGAACAGTTAGCTGCCGAGGGGCAGGGCGGCTGCCCCTAACCAGCAGACGGGGTTGAAGCCTGACTTTTGAGTAAGAGAGTTTCACTCTCAGAGCGGGCGGCTGAGAGGGAACCCGTGAACTTAACTCTAGGGTGGACTTTTCTTGAGTCAGTGTTAGCTCAGAAGGTGTCGAGTTCATGCCCACCTATCTCCCTAAGGCAGTGGCCCACATATAGAGACTTTGATTGTAAATTGCTCTGGGGGCAGTAGGATGGAGAAGCTGGGTGGGTGCCTTAGGTTGACCCCAGCCTGTTTTTCTTTGGAAACAAATTGCCCAGAAGTACCACAGATTAGTTGTAGGGACTGTCATTTACACTGTTATTTTAAACACAAGCTGACCATTTTAAGTGTATTTAATGTTTCATAAAATCACCTAATAAAGCCGGGCAGTGGTGGCGCACGCCTTTAATCCCAGCACTCGGGAGGCAGANCTCCAAAGCTACAGAGAAACCCTGTCTCGAAAAACAAAAACAAACAAACAAAAATTATCTAATAAATTTCAACAAGTGTTCTTAATTTAGAAATTAGAATTTTGGAGGAAATAAAGAATATTGTAATGACTTCTTTAAATGTGAATCTTTACAACTAGACCTAGAAGTAATCCCATTAAAGTAAGGCATCCCATTAAAGTAAGGAATAGAGCAAAGAATACATTGTCTAATTCTAGCTAATGAAATAAGATAGCTATCTAATTCTAGCTAATGAAATAAGGCAGGAAACAAAAGTAAATGTGAAAGAAAAGATGTCATTTCTGTAGATAATAAAACTGCATTTTGCAAGAAAAAGAGGAAAGCCTTTAAGTAAAAAAATAATGATTAAATTAGCATACAAGTTTGTCTTTTTCATCAATAGTCTGTTCAAAAAGTAAAATGGTTAAAAAGAATATGAGAACACAAACATAAACAGCCCCTGGGAATATCTGGAGATGCAGAGGATTCCAGTGACTTTTTTTTTCTTCTTTTGTTTTCAAGACAGGGTTTCTCAGTGTAGCCCTGGCTGTCCTGGAACTCTTTTTGTAGACCAGGCTGGCCTCGAACTAAGAGATCTGCCTGCACCTGCTGGGATTAAAGGCATGTGCTACCACCTCCCTAGGCACAATCTTTTTTAAAAAGAATTTTTGCCCCCTTTGTGTGGCATTCTAATATTCAAATCATTCAGAGTATTTAAGAACCTAATTTCACAGCCTGAGCTACATGGAGAAACCCTGTCTCAAAACAAAACCAAAACCAAAAAAATACCCCCAAAACGTCTAATTTCTAGGTGTGTTTTTGTTTATTTTCTTCTTTGCCGTTTTATTTGGAGACAGAGTTTCACATAATCCAAGCTGGCCTTCAACTCCTTCGTTAGCTAAGAGTAATTTTAAATTTCTGATCCTCGGGCTTCCACCTCCACTATGCTGAGATTACAAGTGTCTATTGCTGTTCCCATTTTAATTCACTGTGGGAATTGAACCCAGGGCCTCCAGCGTACTAGGAAAGCACTCTGCTGAACTCCATCTCCAGCCCAATCTTAGCTGTTTTTAAGACTTATAAAATTTCATTAATGTTTTGTTTACAAATTTTAAGAACTTATATGTCAAAAAAATTACTTGAGGGTCTGCAAGATGGCTCAGCAGATAAGGGTGCCTGCCTCCAAGCCTGAAGACCTACATTCAGTCCCTGGAACTCACACGATGAAATGAAAGAATCAACTTCTGTAAGTTTTCATACATGTGCACACATGCATGTGAAAGTAAAACTTGTACAAATGTTTGAGACAGCACCAGATTAAACTTTCTTAAGCAGTTAACTCTTTTTAAACCAGATTAATTAAATTCTCTTAAGTGATTTAAACTACACTAAGAAAAAAACTAATTTTTCTTAATTCCCTCAGATACTTCATATTTCTTTTTTTCTTTCTCTCTCTTTGGGGGGGCATCAAGACAGGGTTTCTCTGTGTAGCCCTGACTGGTCCTGGAACTTGATCTGTAGACCAAGCTGCCCTCAAACTCATGGAGATCCACCTGCCCTTCCCTTCCAAGTGCTGAGATTAAAGGTGTGTGCCACCACTGCCTGGCTACTTCATATTTCTAAAGAGGTAAACTTGTAAGCCTTATAGTAAGCTCTTTCCAACATCATAACTCATAAATTTAATTGTATAAATATGATTCAGAATCTTTTATAAACTTTAGAAGTTAATTGCATTTTCTTGAGCATTTGGAATTAAATGCATAAATTTAATATGACCTTTAATATACCTGATTGTCTTAAATGTTTTTAATGGTTTAGCCCCAGAACAAAATAGCATGTTGTGATGATCATAAAACTTAACCAAAATCTGACTTGTGAGAGTTAATAGGTGATTTACTTCTTCCTCTAGTCCTGTCTCCCTGCTACGACTTGTACAAATTAGCTAACAGGAATGTTGTTACTGACTATGTGCATTTGAGTTGTGCCCTCTAAAGACCTGGACTGAGATGAGGCTACATTTTAAAAATTTTGGCTAGAGGAAAGACTAGGATCTGGTTGCCAATTTCTTCATCCAATTGAGTAACTTGCTGATCCATTTCTTACAGTAATACTGTGCTTCCTCTCAGTGGGGAGCCTGTTAGCCTTTAACTTTCAGTTCAGGTTTATTTTCACAGCCAGGTGAATTTTCTGCACTGTCCTGAGGCCCTTGGAAGTTTCTTTTAGGGTTCTTTTTTCCAGTATCCTAGTGCATGTTGGTAAACATTTTGCACAGGCCAGTCTATTTTACTGGTTATGTCTTTGCTGCCTGATTAGAATGATTTTTTTAAACCTATTTGTATAGTTTTTACTCCCTTATGTGATCTTACATCACCTTTTTATGATAATGAAAGAAATGAATATCCAATATAGTCTACCATATCTACATATATGTGGAGATAGACAAATCATTCTGAATTCATATTTGTGATTCATTTCGCAAAATACATTTTGGAGGGAACTTGCACAAATGATTCTAAAATTGATCTGAAATAGGTTAAAAGCCAGTTATCATTATTTTTCAAGTATTTATTTTTTGTGCATTATTGTTTGCCTGCTTGTATGAATGTGTGAGGGTGTCAGATCTTGGAGTTACAAACAGTTGTGAGCTCTCATGTGGTGCTGGGAATTGAACCCAGGTCCATTGGAAGAACAGCCAGTACTCATAACCGCTGAGCCATCTCTCCAGCCCCCCAGTTAGTTACTATTTTAAAAAGAAAATAAAGATGAACTTTAATTTCATATACTAAAAGTATAAGAGTTTTCTAGACAAAGCTGTATTGGTTAAAGAATCTCTCAAGTACTTGATTAATGTGATACGGCTTTTAGCATGGACCGTAAGTATATAAGGTCTGCTTTGGTCTCTGAGAAATCATCAGGAAAAGGAAGATTACTCAGTAATTGGTACTGGGGAAAAAAACAAGTTAAGAGCCTGTTCTCAGACCTTAGAGGACATTTAAGTTCAACTTAGTTTAGAAGCTAGTATCTGTAAAAGATTGAGGGGGTAATTTCTTCCTTATGGTCTGTTTGTAAAGAGCTTTCTAGGTACATAGGAAATGAGAAGGGTCACATGCAAAAAAAAAGTTTCAACTGCATTAATACACAGGCTTTTAACTGTGAATTATGTGATGCAGGATGATTTCTAAAATAGGAAAAATTTTATATTTACCACTTTTTGCTTAAATGAGTTAATGCAATTATAATTTATCAATGGATTCTTCTTGACAAGGAATTTTTTTTAACTCTGTGTAACTGACAACTATTTTTGTTATTTTGATAATGTCTACCTTTGTTATTTTGGTTTGACCTGGCCCTTCTTTTCAATGTTAACAGAAATCATGCAGTGACACCTGCTAAGACTTGTTGGTAGCCATGTCGGAGCCCCACAGGGTCCAGTTCACCTCTCTCCCAGGTTCTTTGAATCCTGCATTTTTGAAGAAGTCCAGGAAAGAGGAGGTTGGAGGAACAGAACAGCATCAAGACTGTGAGCCAGCTGCAGCTGCTGTTCGGATTACACTCACCCTCTTTGAACCAGATCACAAACGCTGCCCCGAGTTCTTCTACCCAGAGCTGGTGAAGAACATCCGAGGGAAGGTGAAAGGCCTTCATCCTGGAGACAAGGTACATTCCAGTAGACCCAGAGTTGCTGCAGACCTAACATGAAGATGCCAATATGTTCACATGGGCCTATATCTCAGGGAAGTGAGGCTAGAGAGGCCTGGACTCTTCCAAGATCACCACTCATCTAGAGCAGGCACTGGGTAGGAAAAGAATTCTTTTAAGAATCTTTCTCCTGATTTACGCTAGAGAAAACCATATGGCACATTTAAGGCCAGTTTGAGTTATGACTGGTTATATAAATAAAAGAAGCAATACATTTTTTATGTTAACTTTTTTTTTCTTTTCTTTTTTTGGGGAGGGGGGTTTGAGACAGGGTTTCTCTGTAGCCTTGTTCTGTTCCAGAACTTACTCTGTAGACCAGGCTGACCTCAAACTCATAGAGATCTGCCTGCCTCTGCCTCCGCATCCCATTAAAGGCATGTACCACCCTGCTTGGTAACATTTTTATGTGACATAGGTGAGATCATTCTTTTGATGGTTGCAGTGGTACATGCTTTGCCCTCTCTGTGGTGGAAAGACAGATAGGAAGAGGCCCACACTGCTCATCTCTTTTGACCAGGAGTGTCTTGAGTAGTTTCTTTTCTGGATGTGTAGAAGAAGTCTGCTTCTGCTTTTTTTTTTAAACAAAAATCTTTCTTAGTTTTTAAGTTTATTTTAGCCATTATTGGCTTTGTAGACTTCAAGCTGTGTGAAAATAAGTTTGGTTTCTTTTTTTTTCTGTTTCTCAAGACAGGGTTTCTCTGTGTAGCTTTGAAGCCTGTTCTGGAACTTCCTCTGTAGACCAGGCTGGCCTTGAACTCACAGAGATCTGCCGGCCTCTGCCTCCTGAGTGCTGGGAAAGATATGCACCTCCATTACCCAACTCATTAACATTTTTAAAAAGTGTGTGTGTTTTTATGTAGTTTCGAAACAGTGTCTTTGTTTGCTTTATTGTTGTGAAAAACACAGAGACCAAAAGCAACTTGGGTAGGAGGAGAGATTATTTCAGTTTACAGCTTACACTATAGTCCTTCATGAAGGGAAGTTAAGGCAAGAACAGAAGCAGGAATTATGGGACAATACTGCTTATTGGCTTGCTCCTTTTGTCTTGCTTATACAACCTAGGGCCACCTGCCGAGGAATGTCACCACCTAGAGTGGGTCATTGCCCACATCATTAATCAAGAAAATACCCCCACAGACTTGCCTATAGTTCAATCTGATGGACACATTTTCTCTGTTGAAGTCTTTTCCAAGGTCACTCTAGCTTGTGTCAACCTGACCAAAAAAAAAAAAGGCCAAGAAGTACATAGTCCTACACTATAGCTTGGAATGACCTTGAACTTAAGATTCTCCTGTGGTGGGATTACATACTTATACCACTATACCCAACTACAAAATCTAAATATAATTTTTAGTTGAGTCATTCATACATGATAAAGTTTGTTTATTTTTACAAACTCAGCACAGCTATGCAACCTGTACATGACATGATTCACAAAATAGAACTTTTATCAGGACACTAGAAACATTTCTACTTGCCTCAAAGAGCACTGTCTCCCCATAGGCAACTGCTGTCAAGACCAGTTTTGCATATTTTTGTGTTTTATGTATATAGTCATATATATCATAAGTAGGAAGTAGATGAAGAGCATTTTAAGCATATACTAGTGTACTGTGTTAGACTAGGAGAAGAAGGTAAGATCATACTCAATGGAAGTTGGTCTCTAGAATAGCCTTTACTAGAACAAGGATGAAGGAAGGTAGCACCTGGCTCACAGTGTCTGAGGGTGGAGTAAGGTCATGTTGATAAAGTCTCTAGCATAGTATCTCATTGTCAAGTACTCACTTAGCCTGACTCATTTTAGGGATGTTTGGAGGAAGCATGCCTAGTTAGAAGCATTCCTCACTTTTCTTAAATAAAAATGTATAGGGTTATGTTTTTTGTTTGAGGCAGGGTCTCGTGTATCCCAGGCCAGCTTCTTAATTTACCATATAACAAGATGCTCTTGGATTCTTGAACCTTCTTCCTTCACCTTCCAGGTGCTGAGATTAAGCCATATGCCACCATACTTGACCAAAAATATGTTTCAGTTACTCTTTTTAAAGCTATGAGTATTTTTCCTATACCTATATATGTGTACTGCATGTGTACCTGGTACCTGTAGAAACTAGAAGAAGGTATCAGAACCCCTGGAACTGAAGTTACAGATAATGGTGAGCCTTCATGTGGGTGCTGGGAATTGAACCCAGGTCCTCTACAAGAGCAGACAGCACTGTCAACCACTAAGCCATTTCTCCAGCTCCATTATTTGCTTTTATGTATATGAGTGTTTGCTCTACATATGTGTGTTGCATATAGAAGCTAGAGGAGGGGGTTGGATCCTCTGGACAGTTCCAGTTACAGTGGGTTGTGAGCTACTATGTGGGTGCTGGGAAGGGGACCACAGGTCCACTGTAAATAGTCTTAGCTACTTAGCCATCTCTCCAACCCAAACTGTTTGCTGTCTTGATTGGTATCTTACTGATAGAATAAAGTCAGTGCGTCTATACTAAGGGTCGTCTGTATAGGGCCATCATGCTGTATAAAGGCCAGTAAACAGGATGAGAAAAATAATTTAAAATCTGTTCACAGTTCCTTTTTCAATGTAAGGTTAATGTCCCCTTCCTTAAGAGATGTTAGTAGGAGTAGGTTAACATATTTATCTATGATCTCAAACCAAATGGGTAGAACAACTGAAGTTAGAACTCCAGTGCTCTTGCTTACCTTTTTTTTTTGTTTTGTTTTGTTTTGCTTTTTGTTTTAGCAGCTGGGGTAGAGAAGCTCCGTATTTTCAAAATTGCAGAAAAATACATGGAAATACACAGAGAAATTTGGATAAAGTTTCAAGGGAATCACTCCTGGACTTCAGTTTTACAACTCCTGAGTCAGTTTTACAAATCCTGAGTATGGATCTGTCTTTTTAAGAGTATAGTATGCATGAGGTCCTGGACACCATTACCACTCTTAACATAATCTGATACATCCGTGTGTTGGCTCAGTTAGCATATATTCTTTACAATGTTAAGTGCTGCTGCATGGTGAGGACCATATAAAAGTGGGAAGGAGTATCCCTGCTTAATGGGAATTTACAGTCTCATAGGTATTTTAAGAAAATCCTAGGAGAACAGGTGGCAGAAGTTAAAATATAATGAGGTTTAAGCTCCAGAGGGCTCTGGGTGAGCTTAATAATGGCCAGGATGCTGTGTTTGGACAGAGGTAAACCTTTGGTCCAGAAATAGTAATTGAGTGGCGTGTTGGCTTGGCTTTGGAGTGTTCATGTTGAATTGAGTAGTACTCAAAAATGGGATTTCTAATATTTTAGCCGCTTACGTTGTATGTGATCATTGTAGAAATATTAGAAGATACAAATAAGCACCTGTTTTTTAAAACAGCCTATGTAGGTTTGAAGAGATGGCTCAGTGGTTAAGAGCACTGACTGCTTTTCCATATAGGACCTGGATTCTGTTTCTATTAACCACATGGTGTCTCACAACCACTTATAACTCTAGTTCTGGGGGATCTGATGTCCTCTTCTGACCTCTTTGGACACCAGGCATGCACATACTATAAAAAATACATTCAAACAAAGCACTTATACATATAAAATAAAGGTAAAAAATTTAAAAAATAAAATCATTTATTACTATTTAAATGTTTATATTTTGTATGTACAACCGTATTCCAGTATATAGGCACACTGTAAATCACGTAACTGATCTTTTGGGTAGGTGGGTTTTAGTAGACCGAAAGGTGTGGAATAAAATAATTATTTTTTTCTTTTTTGTTTATATGAGGTTGTACATGTAGTAAGCTGACCTAAAACTATTCTTTTGCTTCTCTTTTCCAAGTACTGGGATTACAGGCACGTAGCTCCATGCTTGGCCTAGAGTAGAGACTTGTTTTGAAGAAAACATTCATTTTTCAGTATTTTATTTGTACTCTTAAGTTTTAGCATATTAATCTCTATTAATATTAAAATTCCTTGTTCAAGAGCATATATCCGCTATGAAAAATTTACTTGTTTAAAAAAATGCATGAGTAAGCTTATGGAGTAAAAATAAACTTTAAAAGACAAGATGAAAATATTTGGAATGATTATGGAGGTTGGCAAACAAGAGGGTTATGACAGTGGGCCCTTGAAGGTATGTTTCCAAGGGTAGCAATTCCTTGAATCAGTGTTTGACTTGAGAAGTACTATTTAGACCACTTTTTGAGTTCCTTTAAGTTTTCATTTAATGATGATTATTATTTTATTGTTTTGGTTCTTCTTTCCTTTTTTTCTTCAATGTGTTGGGTTTACTAGGTAAAGACTATCAGTGGACTAACTTCTCAAACCTCTCATACACTTTTCTGAAGACAGAATGCTTGTCAAGAATTTGTATTATATTCAGTGGATTTTTAACCTTTTTTTAAATATCCTTTTCTCAATATGAAATGCTTCGTGAATTTGTGTGTCATTACAACAGGAGCCATCTCTGGTGTATTGTTTCAATTTTAGTATATATACTGCCAAAGAAAGCACTTTTTAAACTTTTTTTTTTAAATCTGTTTCTGAGTATGGTGGAGCACACCTTTAATCCCAGCACCTGGGAGGCAGAGGCAGGCAGATCTCTGAGTTCTAGGCCAACCTGGTCTACAGAGTAAGATTCAGGGCTACAACAGAGAAACCCTGTCTCAAAAAACAAAAGGAAAAAGGAAAGAAAAAAAAAGACCCTAAAACCTTTTTAATCTCTCTATTTAATGTATGTGGGTGTTTTGTCTGTATGTGTGTCTCTGCTATCACAGGCCAGAAGAGGGTCTTAGATCCCCTGAGACTGGAGTTAAACATGACTGTGAGCTGCCATGTGGATGCCGGGAGTTGAATCAAAGTCATTTAAAGAGAAGTCAGTGCTCTAAATCCCTGAGCTATCTCCCAAGACGTCATTTTTAACCTTTTTGAACCTTGACTGTTACAGAAGTTTTATGAAGCCTATTGATCTCAAAATGTTTTCAAGTACCTAAAATAAATTGTTACAGAAAGAATCAACTTTATTGAGCACAGTTCTGTAGACATTGACCATCTCTAGTAAAGGCCCTTTGCTCTGTTTGAAGCCTCATTGTTAGGCCATTGTAGATATTAAGTTTTGTTGAAATTACATATTCTCTCTTCCTCTCTCTTTAATGTATGGTTCTTGGATTAAGCCTAAGGCCTTGATCATGCAAGGGCAATAACACTAAACTAAGCCCTTAGCCCTTTTTTCTTTTAGTTTAAGACAAGCACTCAATGCATTGTTTAGGTTCGCCTTAACTTCACTTTATATTCAGACTGGCTTTGAAATTGAGGTCCTTGTGTGTTACAAGGAGAGGCCTGCTGTTTGTCCCAGCCGCCTGGCTAGCTTACACCCGAAATAACCACACAGAAATTGTATTAAATCACTGCTTGGCCCATTATCTCTAGCCTCTTATTGGCTAACTTTCATATCTTAATTTAACCCATTTTTATTAATCTGTATGTTGCCACGTGCCAGTGGCTTACCAGGAAAGATTCAGCATGTCTGACTCTGGCCGCTCCATGGTGTCTCTCTCCTACTCTGCTTTCTTCCTCCCAGAATTGAGCTCTGTCTTCTCTACTGACCCAAGTTCTGCCCTATCAGCTAGGCCAAGGCAGTTTCTTTATTCATTAACCAATGAAAACAACACACAAACAGAAGTACCTCCTACATCACTTGTGCCTCAGCCTTTCTAGGAACTAAGATGACAATGAACTGATACACTTGCTGCAATTTTGTTTTTTAAACAATAAAACATGATGTGATGGCAGCATGTATTCTATCTTGCTATTTCTAAATAATAACTTTTTTTTTTAGTAAGTCTTGGTTCTTTAACCAGGACTATGGCTTTGTATGTGTGTGTTATTTTTTGTGGAATGCTCTCTTTCCAGAAAAAAGATGTCTTGGACCCTTTCAACGATGAAGAAAAAGAAAGGCATAAGGTGGAGGCCCTTGCACGGAAATTTGAAGAAAAATATGTAAGATTTCTGTGTTGGGCAAGACAACAACCTCATTAGTGAGAGTAGTCTCCAGGCATTTTCATGTTCATTTAGTGGATTATCATGTAGTCAGAAGTGATCTGGAAATAGATGTAGGACTCAGAGTAACTAGATTACAGCTATTAACCAAAGGCATTAAGGTTCAGAACTCTCATGTGGCAGGAGAAATGTGTGAGTTAAATGGGCAAATAAGGCCTTAGAGAATGTGTTTGTTACAGAGCAAGAGAATCCATTTATTTCATTCTTCTGTCTTAGGTCACTTATGCAGGTATAAATCTGCCCTATTTCCAAAGGTCTTTAGAGATGGGGTTTGGGGTGTGTGTGAGGTGAAAGAGGGAGCGAGAGACAGAGACACGAAGACAGGCAGGAGATACAGGTTAAGGGTAGTATATGTTTTCAGTGCTTTTCAACCTTTAATCACTAGCTGTTGAGAGTCAAGGCAACATTTATTGTACTTACCAAAAGCATGTGACCCCTTGCTTTTAAATTTCAGGGTGGAAAGAAACGTAGGAAAGACCGAATACAGGATTTGATTGATATGGGGTATGGCTATGATGAATCAGATTCTTTCATCGATAACTCTGAGGCGGTAAGTAGTTGCTGAATGTATGGTACTGACAGTGAGGCAGGGTTGTGTTTGTCCCCTTAGTACAAAGAGTCCTGAACTTAAGAGGAAGGGACTTCCTGGACCCAGGTTTAGTTTTTTTTCATGTGAAAATCACAATCTTTCTAAAATACCCAGTAGCTTGCACATTAGTGATTGAGGAGAGGATGTCTTAGCATGGTGTTTGAAGAGTGACAAAAAATCCTAGTTGCAAGGTACAAGATGTGCTTTGTACCTTGTACTATAGAACCAGAAATGGGAGCTGATGGTATGTTTCTGTCCCTTAGTATGATGAACTTGTTCCTGCTTCTTTGACAACAAAGTATGGAGGATTTTACATTAACTCGGGAACCTTGCAGTTTAGACAAGCTTCAGAATCTGAAGATGACTTCATTAAGGAAAAGAAGAAGAAATCTCCAAAGGTTAGGCTATTCTTCCTTTTGGATTTCAGAAATACCTTTTGATGTGACTATGAGATCAGTAGGTGACTCTAGAATATGCAGTCTTTTAGGAAGGCTGAGGAGACTGGTGGAAAGGTAGAGTTGTCTCAACATGATGTGAGTATGGGAATACTGGTCAGGCCTCAGTCATTTCATCCATGTCTCAAGATGTTCCAGTAGACTCAGCAGCGTCCTGTTTCCAGATACGTCTCAGAGTGGGTAGAGCCATGAGGGTGTGAGCCAGTGAACTGTATGCCATTCTTACTGGCTTCTCCACTGTGGACTTGGAGAGAACTTTAGTTCTAGGACTATCACCCACTGAAAACTAGTCAGCCTTAGATTGAGCATATTTTGGGGTCTGTCTACCACTGCCTGTTATTTAAAATGAGAGGACCCACCTACAGCCTATTCTAAATCTGTCTTTAGGGGGCTGGAGAGGTGTCTCTGCAGTTAAGAGTATTGACTCTTCTTCCAGAGGTCCTAAGTTCAATTCCCAGCAACCACATGGTGGCTCACAGCCATTTTAGTGGGGTTTGATGCCCTCTTCTGGCATAAAGGCATACATGCAGGTAGAGCACTCATATACATAAAACAAATGTTTTTTTGTGTTTTTTTGTTTTTTTTTTTTTTAATCTGTCTTCAGAACAGCCACCATGGAGTTTCCGTCTAGGTGTTTACTGAACACCGTTGATGGGATCTATAGGTTCATTTCCCAGGGACTGCTTTGAAAGAGAAGCCTTTTATGTTCATAAAGGAAATAAAATGAGACTGAAGATGTACCCTACCTGGAGCAAGGCCATTGCTGTTTAGTGTACTTGTTCTCTGACTCAGGGAGTTGTATAATTGTACCTTGTCTTTAATTTTCAGAAGCGGAAGTTGAAAGAAGGTGGTGAAAAGATAAAGAAGAAGAAAAAAGATGACACCTATGATAAGGAGAAAAAATCAAAAAAGTCCAAGTTTTCCAAAGCTGGGTGAGAGGCAACAGTTTTTCGCTAGGATAAAGTCTGGCCTGTGAGGGCCAGATGAGGGCATGACACTTGAGAGCTGACTTGCCCTCTCCCTCTTCCCCAGCTTCAAAAGAGGCTATAGGGCCTGACCTTCCTTTTCTGTCTCCTCCAGCAGGGCTGTTCTGGGTATAGTCAGCCATTCTCATCTCTGTGTGTCAGATAGCCTATGTGCCTGTGTTCTTCTGTCAATGTCGGCAGCTATTTCTGTCACCATATGGTTGTTGATGTTCCTTGTTCTCTTAGAAATCCTCTCTGTCCCAGTTCTTCTGTCTTAGCTGTTATGTCTATGGTCGTGATTCCTCCTTGGTCAGCCCAGCTGCCTTCAAGTTACTGCTCTTCTTTCTCTGCTTCTCATGCTTTCTTCCTTGAAATACTTTCCTTGCCCCTCCCATTTTTTTTCTACCTTTTATTTCAGCCTGGCAGTGGTTTTTTTTGTTGCTTTTTTTTTTTTAACTCACTGGATATTTACATTATATGACACCATGTTGCTAATCTGTATTCATACTCAAGCTTTGGTCTGGCAAAAATGAGTTCTCTCTGCCATGATAACAGAGTGGACTGACAGAACAGAGGTTTTCATGGAGATTTTTTCCTGGGAGCAGGGATAAAGGCTACCCTTTAAAAGGATAACATTTCTCGTGGAGAGAGTCCTGAAAGCTGAGTAATCAGTTTTCCTCTTGCTTACAGCTTCATAGCCCTCAATGCCAGTAAGGAGAAAAAGAAGAAGAAGTACTCTGGGTTAAGTGTTAAAGAGATGCTGAAGAAATTTCAGAAAGAGAAAGAGGCTCAGAAAAAGAGGGAGGAGGAGCATAAGCCTGTAGCTGTTTCATCAATAGATGCTCAGAGCCTGAGAGAATTGGAGGGCACTTCTGACCCCTTGCTCTCACTCTTTGGCTCCACTTCTGATAATGACTTGCTCCAAGCTGCCACTGCCATGGACTCCCTGACAGACTTGGACTTGGAGCAGCTGCTCAGTGAGTCTCCAGAAGGAAGCCCTTTCCAAGATATGGATGATGGAAGTGATTCCCTTGGAGTGGGATTGGATCAGGAATTCAGGCAGCCCTCTTCCTTCCCTGAAGGCCTGCCAACACCCCTGGAGAAGCGCATTAAGGAGCTGGCTCAGGTATGGAAACACAGTATGGCTGAGCTTTCCTGAAGCTATTTGGGTAGAATGGCATTAGCTACACCTTGTGAAGTTTGCTGCCGAACAGACCCTTAGTGAGTTGGGAAATGGAAGTATAAAGTTCGCAAGTTCTTATTTCATCCAAGAAGGAACTAATTTTAGCTTTGCATATCAGACTTATTTTTTTCCCCGCCTCTCTTAATTCCTTCACATCTAGAAATTTTACTTTGGGGAGTTGTTTTCTCTTGTTTTATTTTCTGCCTATTAGTCTCTTTCCCACAATTCACCTTTGCTTTTGTGGTTGTCAACCCTGATGTTGGCAGCAGACAGCTAAGGTAGAATGTCATTTTTTAACTCTTCCAAAGATTTTGAAAATTAATTGGTTTGTAAACACATGTATAAACATAGAACATGCTTAGCTGCTACTTGGTTTTACTTGCTCCCTTGTGTTGGGTATCATCAAGAGTGTTCAGGTGTACCTGCATGGTGGCATGTGGGAGCTTAACATTGTGAGCACTTTTCGTGTCCCAGACAACAGCAAACAGTCTTGAGCATGGGATAGCTGTGTTGCTGTCCTCCTCCAGTATTTGGAGTTGATCTCTTAGTGCTAAGAACTATCAATTCAGTAATTTACAACTAGCTGTAATCTAACTATGGATCATTAGTTTTGATATCATTACCTTTGTTAAAACAACATTTCCATCTAGGCACTATGATTTGAACTTTAGTTCCAGGAGCAATTGTGCTCAACAGGTGTACATTTTGAACTAGTGACTCTTATAGCATTTTCAGATTGTGAATAATATTCCATGTTTTAGGATAGTGTAAAACATCAGCTTCATCTAGAAATGCTTTTCTCGCTTAGAGAATATATTTAAACACAATATACAAAGCAAACAAAATATCTTATTTACATCTATGATTCCTCCTTGTTGGCCCATGTGTAGTATTGGACATGTGTTCTTCTTGAATATAATGCTTTAATGAATTGTGTCATGCCAGAGACTCATAGTATATCTTAATATGATATTGAAGGGAGAGCAGTTAAATCTGCACTTGGCATGTTTGAGCATAATATCTGTTGTTCAAAACTCATGTTTAAAAAATTGCTTCTGGTTCTTTTCAATGTTTTAATTTGTAAGAACTTTGTTTTGTAGTCTCTCAAAGTTTTATTAACTAAATTAAATAGGACTAAGCAATAGACCGTTGTTTATTTTACAGAAAAGTCAAAATAAAATCTTAGGTATGCCCTCACTCCCATAGTAGATTGTGATCAGAGTATTAACCTATTATTTCGCTTTTTTGGGGGGAAAGGTTTAGTGATAATAAAGTGCTACAGCCTGAAACAGTGTTGGACTGTGGTATAAGAAAGCCTCTCTAGGGCTGGAGAGATGGGTCAGTGGTTAAGAGCATTGCTTGCTCTTCCAAAGGTCCTGAGTTCAATTCCCAG
>LOJH01038716.1:17098-30256 GCA_001685095.1 Ellobius talpinus | reverse complement strand
AAAAAAAACAAGTTTAATTTGGCTCATGGTTTGAGAGTACAGTCCATTAAGACAGGAGGAAGTTAAGGCGGTAGCGCGCATGAAATACACGATTGGGGGCAGAGAGTGAGAGATGCTGGAATTCGGATCTCTCTCTCTCCTTTTGATTCAGTACATGACCATGGACAGGTGGTGCTCATGTTCAGGATGGTTCTTCCCAACCTTGCTGACCCAGTCAAGAATTTCCTGGGAGTCTAAATCCAATCAAACTGACAGCCAAGTTTAGCCAACACAGGGAGCATGGGGAAGCTTAGCCATAACAGGGACCATAAAAAAGACTCGAGAATACTGGGAACTCACCTTTATAGACTCATCTCTTTTCCTCTAGAGGTTTTTTTTAGACCCTAATACTCTCTTCTTCAACTCCTTAAGGAAATAAATAACCCCAAAAAGAAAAAGAACTGAAGTACTGGTTATAGAATAATTTGTCATATTCTCTCTTTGCTTTTTATGACAACGTACCCACATCTGAACAACTTTTAAGAACAGAACATTGTTTGGCATGTTCTTCTGAAGACCAGGGCAGCCAAGAGCATGGTGCCCCGTGCCTGACAATGAAGGGTCTTCTGGCTGTACCATAACATGGCAGAGGGAACCAAATACATGCCAGAATGCATGCTTGCATTTCCTCCAAAGTCACTAATGTCATCATGAAGGTCTGACCCCTGTAATCCCTTTAATTCTGTTCCTTCCAAAGTCCACACCTCCAAGTCCACTGACATAGGGCTCTGGAAATAAAATTCCCAATATATGAGCCTCTGGGGAATTCACTGCTAGCATGTCACAGGAGGTGCACGGAAGCTTGCTAAGTGTGAAGAATGGGATTAATGTGAATTGGAGGAAGGCAAGAAATGCTGAGACAGAAAGGGACAGAGCTAGACCGAAACCAACACCAAGATGTGGGCCTGTGTGGTCGGAGAGTCTCAATTCTTATCCTTGATGTTTATAATCTTATTGAGATGTTTGACTTTATAGGTGTCTTGTGCCCTGCTATGATTCATAGCATTTATGAGAAAGTCCCCCTTCCTCATCAAGTCAACCCACAATTTAAGTCAGTTTTTATGCCCAGTACCAATATTGTGATAAGGCTAAATGTGAGCGCCCTCCAAAAGTTCTAGAAGTATTCTTGAGCCAAAGATGGAAAGCACGTAATTCAGATACACCCTGAGTATGACAGCATGTAAGTCAGGTACACCCCGAGTATGACACCATGTAAGTCATATACACCCCAAGTATGACAGCAAGCATTGCTAATCCCTGGGGAGATAGGCCAGCAGTATTGCCACAGAGGCACAAAGACATGGGCTCAGAGTCCCAACACCCACAAAGAAAGCTGAACACAAAGGCCTACGCCTGTAATTCCAGCTCAGGGGCAGCAGAGGCAGAAGGATCCCTAGGGCTTTCTGGCTATCCAGTCTAGCTAAATCAGTGAGCTGTAGGCTTAGTGAAAAGCCACCTCCCTACCCTAAAAAGAAATAGAAAAGCAATTGAAGAAGACCATCAACATCAACCTCTGACCTTCTCACATTCAAGCATATCTACACACATACACACACGTACATGTATGACTGCACACAACATGTACACATATGCACTTATGAACATACAAGCACACACACACACAAAGTGTTGCTAAAAATACACTGAAGATTCAGGGAAGTTCAGTGATGTTTACCATGATGTTCTGAATCCATCTTCCTCTCTGAGCACCTAAATTAGTTTAAACCTTTTGCCTGTCTTTCTCTAGGAGTTTGTTTAGCATTGCTACATTTTCATTATTAGAATTATTATCTCCATTCATTAAGCAAATGAGTAGTTCCTCACACATGGAAATAAGAAGATTCAGACTCATGTTAAATGGTAGTGTGTCACACACCCTATGGGATACATACCCTTTGGGCCAAAATAGAATGGCCACACCCTGTGAGACACATGCCCTTTGCCAATCTGTTGAGGGCTTATAACAAGAGAAAATAGACTGGACAAAGATAAGTACATTGTGGTGTAGGATGAAAAAAGAAATGATTCCTGTTTTCCTACTCAGATAGAGGGGAACTCATTCTGGTTAAAAAATAAATAAGTAAATCACCAAGCCAGACGTTCCCATTTCATAGATTTGAGAAACCGATGGTCAAGTGTGTCACCCAGCTTGACATTCTATCCTCCATTAATGTCAGAAAATGTTATTCAGGGCTGACTAAAAAATACTCAAATTAGTTCATTGCATCCCAATAACTAAGGTGCCTCAGGGCCTCTTCTGCGCATAATGAAGATTATACTATAACCTTCTGGGTACAGGTTCTCTACCTGTTGCCATGGTAAAAGAGCCAGATGTAAGCCTCTCATTAAAATGAGTAATTTTGCTAGAAACAGTCAAGCTACCCATGAGATTTCCTCATTGTCTCACAATCTTTCCTATCCTTTATTCTTCTCTGAGCCTGGCCCTCAAAGTACAAACTTAAAATGTGGTTTTCATTGTTTATATAATAACTGAATTAATTGTGTATCATCGGTTTTTTGAATTTTTTCAATAGTACAAATGTGCTTTAATAATTTTCAATCATTTTAAAGTTTGATTTCTGTGGTGGAAAACATACTTGGAGGCAATAGTGGCAAGCATTGCATTTGCCCCTTTTAGAGTCTGGGGTTTGCCTTTAGCAATAAGGTTTTTGGTTGCTTGCTTCAACACAGAAAGCCTGCATCAAATATGAAACTAGGAAGCCAAACTATTAAACAAATGCATGAAAGCCTGGAAACACTAATCATAGGACAGATTTTGATAAACCCTTGCCTAAATCTGTGATTTCTGAGAAAAGGAAAAAAGAACCTCAAGACTGCTATGACTTGAGTCTCTCTACAGAAGAGCAATGCGTTTAGAAAATGATGCTGCCTTCTCGCGCCCCTCTGCTTAAATGAAAGTTCCACTGCAGTCTAGAAAATGCTTCCCTTCCATTTTAATTGCTTGCTTACAGCCCTCAAAAGCTTTCCTTGCAGGGATGCCCTTGCTGGTGGTGTAGTAATCAAGACCCTTTGGCTTGCATTGGCTCCTGAGACTGGAGTCTGTGAAATGTTCACTAAGCTGCTGTGTTTTCAAAGCCCTTTGAAAGGAGGCAACAGAAAGCATGCCCATGCACTCCTGTCCCGAGCAAGTCTTCCATCTGTGTGCACATCCCCTGGGAAATGAAGGGTTTGTATGTAGTTCTCTCAGGGTGGTTACCAGTGAAATATGAAGACTTCTGCTTTCTGATTTGAAATCTTGTCTTCCATTTCAACAGTGTATACTACCACTATCTAAACAGACCAAAGTAACACTGCACCTTAGAACTAAGATTGCTTTGTATTTAAGGTACTGCAGCATTTTGTTTTCTACGAAGTTCCACTGGGCCAAATTCTTTTCTCATTTGGTGAAGCTAATCATTCTTGGGGCTGTTATTTCCGTGAATAAAACTTAGTGGAATACATGAGTGTTGTATCCAGAGATGGGCCACAGGGACAAATGGGTTTCAAAGCTTGGCAGGTGCTCACATGATCAAAATGTATCTCCTCTTCCCCATACACCGTGGTGTTGGAGAATGTCCACACCAGTTTACTATTCAGTTATTTGTTCTGTCTCAAAACTTGTTCAAATCACAGAGAAGGATAATTTATGTCGAAGGTACAAAGCTTAAATATGGTGTTTTGAAAAGGCATTTCTGTGTGGGAATTCAGTGACGTGGAGACGTTAACTGGAGACACTGTAGGACCACGATTCAAATAGCGGTGTCCGTCTGACAGCGCCGATGAGCAGGCGTCAAATAAGAGGTTGTCGCCCTTGGGGTTGTGTTTGCTTCAGCGCTGTCTCAAGCGTGTTCTGGGAGCTTAAAATGATACCAAAAAAAATGTGTGAGCAGTAAGGTAGAAAGCACTGTATTTACCAGAAAAAAAATGGTAATATTTTATAATCAACAACTGTAAGTTGAGCATAATTTATGTATGAATGTAGGCCAGCAGTCTTCGCACTGAAAAATGCACCATTTGGTACTGTGTTACACTTCAAAGCAGTGCAGGCTAGCGGTTGAAGGGATAGCGATTGAGGGTGATAGAAATTATCCGTTGGCAAGTGTTTACCCCTTTTTCTGGCCCGACTGCCTGCCAAGGAGTTCCATGTTTTACAGCCTATATCTGTCTATTCCCACAGCTGTGCAAATATATGAAGATAGCTTATCTCTACCAGACTGGTTCTTACACACATCTTGACCTTTTTATTGTGGAATGAAGCAACAGGAGGGAAACAGCACTAATAAGTGGAGAGCCTGGTGATCTCAACACAAACACTCCAGCAAATCACCCCTCTCTTCCCCGGATCAATAAACGAAAAGGAACCAGTGACCCGGGCACCTTTCGACATGCGGGCTCTGGCAGAGCCGCGGTCCCGCCTTCCCTGAGCACAGTCGTCTCTACCTTGCCTTTTTCCCTGTGGCTTTATCACGCCGGTGTTCAGTCCGAGAACCCAGAACCGTGCTAAATTTTCTATCTGTTACCTCACTTTTACATTGCAGGTTGCCCCAGTCTGCTTTCTGTACTTACTTTTCAATGTATCTACAGCAGAACAGCTAAACTGCGCCCGCAGCTCAGGCATCACGGTTTACCTACCTGTGGTGGCAAAGTCCTCAGAACTAACTCAGTGTTTGCTTCAAATTCTCAGCCGAGTTCAGCGTCAACTTGATAAGACTGGGCTTTCAAGCACCTTTTCATTGACACTCACAGACGGGGTCCTGTGCTTTAGGAGTCAGCCTTTGACACCAAATGCCTGAATCAGGGTGAACAAGGTCCAGGCCTGGCCATATTCCGCCAACTACTGATTTTATGTGGCCTATGAACACAGCCAGACTTCTCATTTGAAAAGGTCCTATGAATGCATGCATATTCCAGTAGCAGGAAACATGACCCCTTGTTCACAGAGTCTAAAATCCACACTGCCTAAAACCTGTGCTTATGGCTACCCCCAGTTTTCCTAGACTTGGAACCCGAGTCACCACTGTTTGGAGATCTCTGTTCATTCTGGCTGTCTATAGGTGTGATTTAGAGATTCCTGAGAAAGGGTCACAGCAATGTCATTATACCACAGTTCTCAAACCTTGACAATTTGTTGGGCCATGGGGCACAGGAAGACTTTCACAAAAGAAGTCAAATTTTTCTGAAATTCTTCAATCATTTTATTTTAAAAACAAATATTTGGCTATATTGTTCTAACATAGAAGTTTGGCTTTTTGAAAGCCATGATGTTTTTGTTTGATACCCAGTTTACCTCTTAAGCTGCATCTGTGTACACAAAGAAATTTTACTCCTCTTTGGGGAGTGGAGTACAAGCTCTTGCTATGTGGCCCAATCTGTCTGAGAACTCAATATCCTCCTGCCTCAGCCTTAATGGTATGCACCTCCACACCTGGCTTTTGCTTTGTCCTTTCAAGTCAAATACTGTGTTGTTCTAAACTGCTAGCCCTCACTTGCAGCATGCAGTTATTTAATAGGAAATCTCTTTTATTTCAGGGACGCATTCTTAAATACTAGATCCTGGTGCTCCATTCCTCTGGTAGATTCAGATTTTCTTCTTTTGAGCTACATTGTCAGTAGGCTGACTATGCTCTGCCTTCCTTATTAGTCTCTTCCGCTCCTAACCCTTTCTTCCTTTTCTAGGCTACTTTTCATTGTTCAAGTATTTCTCTTTTCCTCTTTCATATTCAGGTATTACATATCATTATTTGTTTTTATTTCTTCTTACTTAGATTCCCCTTCATCCGCAATTCTCACAGTCGTTTGCTCTGCTTTCCATACTCCTGTGATACTGAGCAGGTGACTGAGCCTAGATGGTGAGAGTTAGGCCCACACAGGCTTAACAAGGCAAAAAAAGTTTGACTGCACATCTAACAATCTGGAAAGAAATGAAGAAAACAGTAAATTCAGAGACAGAAAGGAATTGTGGAAAGATCCTGGATGATGAGGCATTTGTTGGAAGGAAGTAAGGTGATGTTCAGAGGAAGCAAAAGGAAATACTAGAAGGATGGCTAGATTGGTCAGTTTTGCCCATCCTTAGTGAGAAGCAAATCAGTGGTATAAAGTCTTTGACCCTGTTTCAGAAAGCTACATTTTAAGGTTCATATACTCCTCAAAGAGAATTACATGAATCATAACTTAAATACAGCACCACAGCTATATATGAAATGCCTGTATCTTAGAGAAAGCAAGGTAACACACACACAGTAAAGAAATACACATGTGTGTACATGCATGTGTGTATGCAACAACAATCAATTGAAAAAATGAATTTGAAAGAGAGCAAGAGGGATAAATGCGAGGTTTGGGAGGGAGGAAAGGGCAGGAGGAAATGATATAATTATATCTCAAAAGATTTTTGAAAATAAAACTTTTAAAATGAAAATATGGGCATAAATAATTCTAAATATGTAATTTATGTAGGGAGCCGACTGCACATCAAATGCCAACTGTGCATTTATCTTGGGTATAATTCTGATATATTCTATTATTGTGGCAGATAAATTTAAGTCTTTTTTATTTTGAGATACTGATTATAATTCATGACATCATCCCTCATGACATTCCTAGAGGTAATAAACATTTATCAAAATCTCTGAGTTAGAAAACATACTATGCATTCACATGACTTTCTTCATTTGACCCTTGAAGCAACCCAGTGATAACTATTCTTAATAATTATAAGAATTTTGTAAGTTCTCACAGCTGTCAAATGGTCCAAGCACAGAAGAGAACTCATGTAGACATCTTCAGAAGCTTTTTAAAAATTTTTAATTTTATTTTTGAGGTTATAATATAATGACATCATTTCTCACTTCCCTTTCCTCCCTCCAAAGGCATATGGATGGCTAGCAATTTCCACCTAATAATTCCATTTATGTGTCATTTATCAATGACTTTGGTAAGCATTATTTGGATCTGAGAAATACTGTCAGCTTTCATTTCTTCATAACCTTTCTAATAGACAGGAAGATTGAATAATATTTGAAATGACGTCTCACACCAGAGAAAGTATCTGGCAGACAGAAGCAATAGCCCTGCCAACTGTGACAGCGTCTGATGTCCTCAGCAAGGAGACGTTGTGACTGGGTTTCACTGACTTGATTACATCTCCCATACGGCAAATACAAACAAGCAAGCCTGATGCTCTAACATCCTGATTAACTGAGATGACTCATATTGGGTTAATAACCAAGTTCTCTACTCTTCCATCATGCAGATGTGCTGTGCTCACTTGCTGAGAAATGATCTTGCAATTAAGATGTACAGACAGTCGCCCAAGAAGCACAATTTTCAAGTTAGCATCAAGTGCTGGGACTTTTTTACTTGAATGAATGCAAGCACTATTGCAGATTCACTAAATAAATAAATAAAGAAATAAAGAAAGAAATAAAGAAATAAAGAAATAACGAAAAAAATACCTAGAGTTGAGACTGAGATGCTGGCATTTTGCTTTCCAAAGTAAAAAATGAAAATATTAAGGGCATATGGCTAATAATTTCCACCTAATCATTCAATTACCAATGAGTTGAGTAAACATCATTTGGATCTGAGAAATAGTGCCAGCTCTCATTTCTCCATAACCTTTCTAAGAGACAGAAAGACTGAGCCATGTCTGAAAAAGAAGAATCTAAACACCCAGCACCATCCATGCATTTGCTAGCCAATGCTTTCTAGATTCTTGGAAGTTCTTCCCTCCATTTTCCTAAGCACTGGGCTTTGCTCAAATGAGCATGTGTCAAATACCAACACAGCAGTGTTCCGGGGAGACAGGAATGCAAGATCGCTCTTTGTACTTCTCCATCAATTCATTTGTTGAGGATAAAAGGGCCAGGCTTTGACATTTCCCAGCTTGCTATCTATTTAATTTTCCATCTGCTTCTCTGCCACTGCCTTCCAAAGGAACATCTGCGTGTGGGGGGGAGAAGGGAAGGAGGCTGGATCTGTGCCACCTGGGTCTGCCATCTCAGAGCATGGATCCAGTGGGAAGAAAGGAGAGAAGACTAACAAATGGTCCAAGAAAATGAAATGAGGACAAACAGTCTGCTGAGAGCAAAGCTGTGTCCTCTTTGTAGCAGAACCGCACAGCCAGTCAAAGCAGGCAGTGGCATGAGCTACACACAGGGGGCAGCGGGTGACTGCAAGCATCGCAAGCACCCAGGGCTCAGACTCCTGGCTCCCATGTCTTTATGTAGTGTCCTGTTCCTCACACACTCTTTAATCCTTTTGAGGGCAGCTGGTGTCGGCCAGGAGCTATTCTGAACACTCAGGAAACAGAGATGAAAAAGATACAGTCTTGACACCTACGGATGTGACCCAAGATTACAGTGTAAAATGCCAAATCCTCTTCCCCAAGTAGAGAAAAGATGTTCCAGGAACACAGAAGAAGGGGCTGTGTGGAAATAAATGATGGTTTCGGGTCGGTAAAGGTTATGAAGACAGTGCCCTGAAGTCAGCCTGGGAGAATAAACGAGAATGTGAGAAATCCAGCCTTCTTTCCCGTGAAGTAATGATCTCCTGCTGCATCTATAATTTCATTTTTCCCCCGTGGCTGTATGAAATCCCATTGTGTGTGTATATATTGCATTCTCTATCCATTCATCTTTCAATGAGCACCTCAGCCCGTTCTGTTTTCTGACTATTGTCAATAGCGCAGCATTGTGTCAGAACTCAGGATCATTTGGGTATAAGCCCAGGAGTGGTCACAGGTAGTCTTATTTTAAGTCAAATACTGCATTTCTATCCCCCATGCAGAGCATAAGGGATTTAAGTGTGTGTGTGTGTGTGTTTAGTCTAGAAAGGGAACCGTGGAGGGGAGGGTTGAATATCAAGCGAATGAGAAGGTGGAAAAGAGAGGATAAGAGAATTCTCTGTGACATGAAATCAGAAGGGAGGGTACTGAGGGGATAGCAGCAGGAGACAGAGTCTGAAAATGCCATAATGAAATGCATGACTTTGTATGCTAACAAAAAATAGTTTAATTTTTTTTAAAGAAGAAAAGTTATTTATTCTCCTCATACTTACTTGACAGCAACCCTTTGGAACTGATTAAAAATTCTTAGTCTCCCAAAGCCTCATCTCACTTCCCATCCTTCTATCTTCTTCAATGTCAAGCTCTCAACATTTCTGTTCAATATTCTCTCCCAGCTGGGCAGAGCATTTCATCAATGTTATCACAAACCCTCCAGAATGCCTAGAAGAGTGAGCATAGGATTAAACCTGTGTTGCTATGGGGGAGCAATGACAAAAGAACCAGGCTGATTTTAATTTTCCTTGAATGTCTCACTTCACGGTCAGAATTCTACAGAACATCCATATTGCACTGTCTCCCCAAGGGTCAGGGAACATCCTGGAAGATGGGCAGAAAGACTGTAAGAACTGAGGAATAGGGAGAATGTCTCTGAAACTTTATCTTCTCAGCACAGCATGGCCATTGCATTCATGATTCATCATCACTGTGCGAGCCTGCATGAGACCCATTGTGTCCGCATTCTGCTTGGTGGGGGAGGAGCATGCAAAGTCCCATCCCTAGTGGAAGAGACACCATGTTAACAGTTAACGTTTGGTAGAGGAGGGGGAGTCACTTTTCTTCAGAGGGCACAGCCACTGGCAAGTTGACCATGATCCAACAAAAACCCCATACCTATGCACACAAAAGCCACCTCAGTTAAACTCAATGGAGTGTTTTAAAGGCACGAGAGTAGAAAGCAGATTTGTTGGTCCAAATGGAGTGTCCGTCAGATAAGTGAGGGAAGTTGGAACTGACAAAGATGCATCATAGCTGTATGAAATTATCAAATAAAATTAATTATTTTTAAAGTATCTAAGTTCACTAAAGTCTTTACATATAGAAACACAATATCAACATAATAAAATCTTTAGGATAGACATTTATCTGTAAAACAAGGCACTTAAATATCAAATGAATATTTAACTTGGTCATATACATTTACATATATGTGTATGTAATATGTCATTCCCTGTATCTGAGAAGTTATCATCAAAAAAGCAATGAAAAAATCCCCTTTCTAGTCTGACATAATAGTAACAAATATTTATCATTTAAATGAGAAAAACCTAAAGCCAACACTGTAGTCATTGCTCACTGAGTGCATTGTCTGCTCGCTGTTCAATTCCGTCTGCAAACGGGCACAGGAGTTACCATCCTGTTTGGGATTAGTCATAGTTTATCCTGCGATGCAGATGAGCTGGCAAAAATCTCTGGCTGTGCAATTGTGCCTTGTGTTCATCTTAATAAATTTCATTTTTAAAATGTGTTGGTAAAATGGGGACAACTGCAGGGTAAGAATCAAACGCAGCCTTTGTTCCGTCAACACACTCAAGCTCGATAAAAGCTGTTTTTGGTTGTAAAGAAAACACTGAGAAATAATTCTGTGAAGCTTCGGCTGCCAGAAATTATTAACCTCTGAGATCAAGGAATGGATTTTGTATGTTTTATCTCGGTTCAATTTATCCAAGGTTCTTATATCTACCATAAGCATGGGACTTTGTATTTTATGGTTAATATTTTTAGGTAGAGTTTAAGGACAGTTTTGAATTCTTTTCTAAAGGCCGATGACTGAAAATTTTGCTAAATGAAATTTTCTATGATGTTATTTTGTGGACAGGGAAAAAAACCTCTATCAGAAGGACACTGGCAAATACTTTATAATTTAGAATTGATAGAAGCACAAAGTTTCTTAGTTTGCAGTGTGTGCCGGAGTTACTCAGCCTGATTTGCAGGTGAGAAGAGTGAGGTCCCTGAAGGTTAGCTGTATTTCATCTGCTTTGATTTGCAGCCACGTCTTCTCATTTCCCAGAATGTCATGGTTCATGATGGTGTCTCAGCACTGTCATTTCCTCTGGTTCTGTATTTACCATCATGGAAATACCATTTTGTTGAGGGATAGAAGCAAGTAAATCTTTTCATTGATTGAACTGAGCAATTCCCTTCTTGCCCGAGTCAGTCTCTTTTGTGTCACAGTGACCGGACCATCTGACAGAGACAATTAGAGGGGGAGGGGGATTTATTTTGGCTCATGACAGAGAAGGGAAGACAGCCAAGAAGCAAGTCCACGGCACTGTGTCTAGCAGAAGCTTCTCATGCCATAGTGGCGCATGCAATGAGAACTGATATAGTGGAGTCCGTAATCAAATTCAGACTCTGGCCAGCTCAATCCTACCACACAACATCTCTTTTCTCTCTCTGCTGCACTTCCAAGGATTAGTCTCAAAGTGGGTACTTGGGGAAAAAAATCTGTTCCTGAGCGTTTATTGCTACTGAATTTCTAATTACGTTTGTTTTGTAACCCATAGGACTACCAAGAAGCCTCCAACTTGGAACAATTTGTCACTCGGTTTTTGCTGAAGGAGACCTTAAACCAGCTGCAGTCTCTCCAGAACTCTCTGGAATGTGCCATGGAAAAGACTGAGGAGCAAACGCGTCAAGAAAGGCAAATAGTGTTTTCTTTATCTCTAATTATGCTATACTTTATTATTATTATTATTATTATTCTCTCATCTATTACATCTTGACTGCAGCCTCCCCTCCCTTCACTCCTCCCAGTAGTCCTCCCCTTCCTCAAATTCACTCCTCCTTTCTCTTCAAAAATAAGAATAAAAAAGAGCAGGTCTCCCATGGATATCAGCTAAACATAGCATAGCAAGACACAATAAGAATAGGAACAAACCCTCATATCAAAGCTGGACAAGGCAACCCAGTAGATGGAAATGGATCCCAAGAGCAGGCAAAGGAGTCAGAGACATCCCCACACCCACTGTCAGGAGTCCCACAAGACCATCAAGCTACACAACCATGACACATGCAGAGGTCCTAGTGCAGATCTGTGTAAGCTCCCTAATTGTCTCTTCAGCCTCTGTGAGTCCCCTATGAGACCTGCTTAGTTGCTTCCGTGAACCATGTTTGCAATAACCTCTGGCTCAGACATTCTGTCCTCCCCCTCTTCTGCAGGATTAGCCTGGCTCCACCTAGTGTTTGGATGCTATACTAATGGTAAGGCAGTCAAGGGTTATTCTGCTTATTCTAGAGAAAGCTAATCACATGAACTAATCGGTTTTAAAGCAATGCCAATGACCTCTCTAGCAAAACTGCTCTGGAAAAAAAATCACCTTTTATTATGTTGTCTGTATTTTATTCAACAAATGTGAATTTAGAATTTAGTAAATAGAGAAGATTTTAAAAGGCAATATAGATGATATTAATATATATTTAACAAAATATTACTCCTGAAGGGGCTAAAGCCTATTACATACATAAAACATGGTTACTAAAACTAAACTGTAAGGCACAACAAGATAAATGCAGAGAAAGGAAAATAACTTGTCAATGAGTTTCTGAACAGTGAAATATTAAATATGGCAGAGTGGAATTTAAAGCCATGGTCTGGTCTTCAAAATCAGTATAACCTGAAAATATGGTAATGATAAGAAAGGCCTTACTAGATCAAGTGATCTTGGTTATGTTGGAATGATAGGGCATTAATTAAACAGGTTGGATTATTTTTAAGATGCAGAATAGTGAACAATTTAAAAACTGATGCTACCAGTTTGCACCACTAATAAGAAAATTAACAACATAGTGAAGGCAGTAGTGCTGACAAGGAGCCTGTCTTGTGAAGTGATGTCAGAATAATTCAAGCCATTGGGTTTGTTGCTGAATTGACATTGTGGGTGCCTTGCAAAATGAACAAGGGCAAACTCTCGTTCTTCTGACATACCTTGGTTAATACATAACTTTAAGCCTCTCAATATGACTTCTGTAACATGCATATCTTGGAACCATGCAGTAAGGTTTTAGAACTAAGTGGTAATAACTCATTCTGTAAGACCAATTTTTCTAAGCAAATTAATGGGTATATGATTATCAAGACATCTCCATAGTATCAAGGAATTTTCAGCCATGTGTACAGTGTCAGATGAATGAGCACTGCCAAGGTCCAGCAAAAGAAAGCCTATAACTTTGTTTCAGGAGGCTGGCTGTGGGTTCTTCCTGGCTGCTAGGCTAGCTAGCCCCGAAATAATCCCACAGAAACTGTATTAATTAAATCACTGCTTGGCCTATTAGCT
>LOJH01038715.1:857-14992 GCA_001685095.1 Ellobius talpinus | reverse complement strand
GAGGGGCCAGGTGACAGAGCCTCATGAGGCAAATGGGAGAGAAAAGGGCTCCACAGGGCACACCTGGGGCTGATTCCGAATCCAAGAGTTTGAATAGCAGTTCTGCCCTGTTGATGTCTCTCTTAGGGCTTCCCCTCCTGTGAAAGACACCATGAACAAGAGCATGTTAGGGAGGGAAGGTTTTATTTATCTTACACTCTGGTTAATAGTCTGTCACTGAGTCAGGGGAGGAACCTGGAGGCAAGAACGGGGGGGGGTGAGGGATGCAGAGGCCACAGGAGGAATGAGGCTTTCTTGCTTCACCCCCCCACGTGACTTGTTCAACTTGTTCATTCAGGACCACCTGCTCAGAGGTGGCTCCACCCACAGTGAGATGGGCCCTCCACAGGCCAATCTAGTAGTCCCACTTTTTCAATCAAGGTTCTCTCTTCTCAGATGACTTGTGTTGTATTAACACAAAACTATCTAGTATTGTTGATTTTGGATGTTGTCCCAGTTCTTTTGGATGTTAGGGTCTGATTGTCTATGGCTGGGCAGGGGCATCCTCAGATCCCCGGAGTGACCACTGACTGTTGTTTCTGATGTGGCTCAGTCCCCTACTCTTTTCTATTTGTTACTTATTTGCCCTTGATGTGGCTTCTCCTAAGAGCCTTGGCTGTGTGCTTTGCAGGGCACTCCTGTGAAGCAATGATATTCTGTCTACTTAGTTAACATCTGCCACCAAATTGACACTTTTTCTTTTTCGTCCAGTGACAAGGTTGACCAAATCATCTTTGTAACTCTCACCTTGCGGTGGTCTAGTTCTACTGTAGTTTCTGAAAGCAAAGCTCAGATCTCCAGAGGATCAGTGTTCTCCTCTATGCCCAGAACAGTGAAGGTCTAATTTTTAGAGGACACTGTAAGTATGACTGTCCTTCTGTCTGTCTGTCTGTCCCACAGGAAAACCCAATGTGGTTGGGAGATTAGAACCAGGAAAGCTTCTTACTAAGTTGGCTGGGATCAGAATTGAGGGTTGTGGTCATGTTTCATGGAGATCTCTAGTGCCATAGCCTCAATTAAAAGAATATCTCAGGACTTTCCTGAATGTACCATGTTGCACAATGCTTGCACCCTGCCTTTCAGTCCTGTTTTTTTTTAAGGCCCAGGGATAAGCAGGAGTTCACCCACAGGCCATGCTCCCAAAGATCCTTGATTTCATAGGTCCAGAATTAGCAAGTTGGCTTCCCTGTTACCTCTCTCCTGCCCCCCTACCTACCTATGCATTCTTGTTACCTCGTTTCCAACAGTCTGAGTTAGTCTAAGAGCTGCATGGAGAGGAATTCCAGTTGACAGGATCCTGTGTTTAATGAAGAGGAAGTTCCCAGAGCAGAGCATCCCCTGCAGTTCTAAATGTTCAGTGTGTGTATGAGGACGCTCCTAACAGAGGCTGGGGAGCCAATGGAGCAGAAGAGCTGCGTGGCTGAGCCCGTGGAAAGATGGCTTCTGCATGCCACCAGCCAAATTCAGCCTGATCGTAAAGGCCAGCAGTGCGCCCACAGTTTGGAACCTGGAGGGAACACCGGAAGAAAGACTCCTTGAATATGGATCAGCCTCCTCCCATCTCTGTCCACTCTTTCGTCTCATCTTCTTCCTTCCTCTGCAGCATGCCGTTCCTTTCTTTCTCCAGAATCCTCACAGGTCTAGATGTGCTCATGTGTGTGACTTTGAAAAGAAGGAAGAGACTCCCAAATAGACAAATGAGCAAGAGTCCTGCTTCAGTCACTCTATGTAGCCAAGCAGACTTTAGATCCTCCAGCTATTGCTCACTTAGTTCAAACTTGTGTTGTCTGCAAACATACAACTTCATAACAACTGGATCATTAGACACTAATGTGCAGTCTTTGTATCGAGAAAAGCTGGGCTGTCCTAGGTAAGGGAACTGATGGCTGGGATGTGAGTAGAATAGACATCCCAGTTTGAATTGGGTACCTTATACATCTGCTACCTATTAATAACAACACGAGTATTGATTAATTGCAGCACTCATTCTACATATTACATAATGTGGCACAAGTAAGGGGCTGGATGAAGGTATGATCTTGACATGCATGGGTAAATGGTGTCCATTTGGTCATCCCCCAATTCTCTCATTGCTAAAGTCAGCAACCAGCAGTTACTGCCATATTGGTAGACACCGAGTATTCAATGGTCAGGCCATTCAGTATAAGATCCTCTGTGAGGATCTTAGAATATGTTAATAATACTGTTGATGATGGCAGATTATAACCAGCTCTTCTTTCTGTCAGTAGCGACTTTTAGAAACTTGAAGGGCCACCCATCTTTTCCCAATCCCGAGTGATCTGAAGTTCTGGAGAGATCTCTTCACAAGAGATTTTACTGATGTGATTTTTCTTAACAGTCTGTGTGTTGAGTTGTGAACAACTCTAATTCTGAAATGTATCTGAAGCCCTAAGGTTTGCTTCAGAAAGTCTGGCAAATTTTTTCATTTAGCTCCATAATGTAATGTATTTATGATTGTTTCACCATTCCAATGTATTTATTAGTAAGTTAATCAATCGTCCTTAAAACATGTTTATGTGAAGTCCATGATAAAGGTATTTCATATTACTGTAGGGCCTTGACTGCCTTTGAGTCACAGCTTCTAAGCCTTGTTGGGTGCACCGTGAGTAACAATAACGTGTCATAGTGCGCATTTGGCCTTGGTTGACCTGGCGATAGGTAGTCAGTAAATGGTGGCTGAATTTGGTTACAGAGTATGATGTTTCAAAATATTTTGGTACGGAAATAAGCTTCCTCAATTAGAGAATGTTTAAATCAAGCTCTTAGCTATGATTGAGCTAATTCACTCCTGTCTTCTTTCAAAAGAACCTTGTCAGCTAGACACATTGGTAGTTTGCTGATGACTCATGCCTCTTTTTCCCCAGCAACACTGGCAGCTTCCCTTCTAGACTATGCTGTCCCCTTCACTGTGAGCAAATTCTGCACCATCCCAGCTTCTTTGTGCCGAGAGATTCTGATTCAAAGTCTAGGAAGTATGTGTCTGATTAGCTAAGCCTAGGTAACATGATCCTTTCTCCCGAGTCATTTTCATCCCTCTCCCCTCACTCTTTGCTCCACCCTTTCCTGGTTTGTTTGTTTTAGCACACCAGGGCCTAACTGCCAACGACCATTCCCCCCAGGCTCTCTTGCCCTCTGGTTTCCATTGGTTAGAACAATGCAAGGTCCTAACAGGAGACAAGAGAGTGAGGAGAGAAAGAAGCCAGGCTGTTTGTTTCTCCTCCACTTCCTTCCTTCTCACTTCAGTGCAGGAATAGCAGAGGAACTCCATTTCCCCAGGACATCATCTTCCCATGGGTGGTCCTCTTCCTGGGATCTAGGTTCACCAAGAAAGTTCCTTCTCTTACTCTCCCCAGATCTGAGCATGGAAAGAATATTGATAATCTCTGACTGCTTCGGCATTGTTTATTGGTTTCTGTAGCTTCATTAAATCTCTTCAGATCCTATCTGGGCATGACTTCTGCCTCCCATGGGGTGTCTGATTAAAATCAATGTCCCAACTGCAAAGGAAGCTGAGAAAGTAAGCATCAGGAATTTCAGCTTCTAGCTGGAGGCCATATACCCGCCTAGCCGGGCCCAAAAGGTAGAAGGCTTTTCAAAACTGGAAGAAAATAAAGAGGGGTGGCGTGACCCTTCTGTTCAACCGCACTGAAGTTCCTTGCAATTTCCATAAGGTGACAAAAGAAATAAAAGATGTAGACGTTGAGTATAAACATCAAAACACTATCATCTTCTACAGATATCAAAGCTGCATTCGTAAACAACCCGACAGTGTCTGTAATCTATTAAAATAACTAAATTTAGCAAACATCAATGTAGACAAAGTTAGACAAAGTTGAGATGAAAAATGCCAGTTGTATTTATAGATGCAAACAACTAGACAATGAGATGTTTAAAATGCTGATTATATGGATTATATAATAGTGCTGCTGAAAGAAAAGCAAAACACGTGGAGTTTCCTCAAAAAAAGTTTGGAGTTTTACAACAGAATTGCTATAAGAACTAGGAATTCAATTCCTGGATATATGTGCATGCACACATGTGCGTGTATGCCTGCACACACACACATACATTCAAGACAATTGATACTCTAGTTCATATTGTTCACAGCTACGTAGGACCATCGGTGCTTTTCTCTCCCAGCAGTATGTGTAACACCTTCGGACACTGGAAACTAGGCAGCAGGTGGGCTCCAGTTCGACTCCAGCTCAATTTCTCTGTCTTTCATGCAAGGCTTCCACATCTTTTGAGGGGCCACCAACAGATGTAGCAGGAAACAGGATTGTTTTGGAGGCTTCTGGACCTCCTTGATCAACAACTCATACCCAAGTATTCTACACGTGGCACTGTCATCTCTATTTACTATCCCAAGCCTTCTGGGAGGTGTAGGATGCAGCCACACAGAGAATTCCTTTTCTTTGTAATTCTGTATTTTAATTGGGTTATAAGTTGAATTTTTTCAATATGGTTTTTTCATTTATCTTTTGTGTGTGTGTGTGTGTGTGTGTGTGTGTTTGTGTGTGTGTTAACCCTCTATCCTTGCTCTCCCATCTTCCTCATGCACGTTTCCCTGACCGGCCTAAACCTTTTCCACCTTTGGTATTCCCTTTTTAACCTCCATTTTACCATGTTTTACTGCTTCCCCTTTCCCCAAGGCTTCTATTCTCTCATTCCCCTACCTAGCAGTGAGCCTTACAAACTCAGTCTGGTAGCACGATTAGTGTATTTGTACAATAGTTATGGTACTGTTCCGGGGGCAACCAAACTCAACAGGTCGGAGGCCTTCTCCACAGGAGGGAATCCATGTCCAGTATCGTAACCTGGTCAAAACCAGGTGTCTGGGAACTTAAAAGACCTAGAGGGAACTTCCTGCTCTTATTTAGCTAAATTGACACAGTGTCAAATGTCTTCTATTTATCTATATTTATATCCATAGGCAAATTCTGCTCCAAGCCTTAATCAGTGAGGCCTCTGTTTGTGTGGACACTGAATGCAAAAACTTGTGACTGCTTAAGGTGTCGTGAATCTCTGTATTCTTGTTCTCAAGTAAGTGGTAGTTAAATGCTTAGACCCAAATAAGATCTTAATAGCTTCCCACCTAAGGCTCAAGGAACATCAGACGGCAGGGGTGTAAAGAATGCAAGATCTGGAAGAGTGGTAGAGAGGCTGTGAAACATCATCACCTAAGCATGACACCTAAGACAGAGCCACTGTAGGTCTGAACTCAGCAGCAGCTATAGTTAGCAGCACTAGGCCTGTATAAGACTGGTCAGTAATCTGCCATAGGTGGGGAGGGGCTCAAAGGGCTCGACCCTTCCTGCTGAACTATTGGTTACTGATAGAGTCTAAGAGACAGAGGGTCATTGTTATTAATTTCTTGCCCACTGGTGATCTCTTCAGGCTCTGATGGATAGTTTCAAAGCCACGGTCATGCAGAACAGCTTGGTAAGGCTCTATAGTTTATCAAACTAAACAAAGAGACATGGACATAAGAAAAGGAATTGTAATGAGGCGTGGGCATTACCACAGGTAAGAATCAGAGTGCATTATATTCCTATACAAAATTGTCAAAGAACAAACTTAATAAAAAAAGAGAAAAGACTTAAGCATAGGCTCTCAAACAGATATTTAAACATTCATTTTAGCATTATTTATAATAGTCAAGAAGAAGAATCAAAGTAAAATTTAAAGAGCACTGATGCACACACACATGCACACATGCACACACATGCACATGTCTGTGTATGCACACAAACACCAGAACATTATTTATCCTTCAAAAGAAGGGAATCCTGTCTTGTGACACAACATAGATGAAGGACAATGTGCTTACTAAAATGAACCAGTTACCAAAAGGCACTTCTTCCCTGGTGGGCATGCATCAGGTATCTGATGTAGTCAAATCCAAAGACACAGGAATCGGAAACTGGTTACCAGGAGTGAGAGCATCCATAAATGGAGAGGTATTGCTCTATATGGATAGTGTTTTAGTTTTGCAAAATGAAAAATATTTGCTATATAACAGTGTACATGCAGTTAATACTACCATACTGTACATTTAAAAATAGATGCAATCAAGGCCTAGAGTGGTGGCTAAGGGGTTAAGAGAACGGGGTGCTCTTCCAGAAGACCTAGGTTTGATTTCCAGCACCCATGTGGCAGTTTAAAGACATATGTGCCTCCAGTACCAAGGGATCTGACCCCTTCTTTCAGCCTCCATGAGCACCTGAATGCATGTAGTGCATAGATAGACATACATGCAAACAAACACCCATACATACAAAATAAAATTAAGAAAAATAACAGATATAGTAAGTTTTATACTAATGTGTTTTTACCATGCTAAAGTCTATTGACATCAGAAATGTCAAATAGCTAAGAATAAATCCAATAAAATTACAAGACTTCTACATTGACTACTAAGAAATACCAGGAAAAGAAATTACAGAAAAGATGTTCATTGTTATTATAGGGCTATCAAATTAAAACTTAGGTGTTAGGGGAAAAGGAAATGAACAGGATAATCAATGACAGGCAACAGATGATCTAGAAATGGATTCACACCTTCATGGTCATGAGATTCACACCAGAACCTTTTTTTTACTGCAGTTCTGTTGGGGAAAGGATGATCTTTTCAGGAAGTGAAACTGGAGAAGCTGACTTCCATATGGGAGGAGAGGAGCTTTGCCCTCTATCACTCACTAAATTTATGTGGATCATAGATATGTGAAAAGTAGAAGAAAAGCCTAAGGAAGCGAGACTATCATTGTAACCTTGACGACAGGCAGCAATTTCCTAAGTACTCAGAACTACTATTCATAAAGGGACAGTGCAATCCATTGAGCCACATACATTGTCATCAGAGCTGTTTGTCTATTAAAAGACATCATTTAGAGTGTAAGCACCAGGAGCTAGAGGGGTGGCTCAGTGGTTAAGAGCACTGGCAACTCTTCTGGAGAACCCAGCTTTGGTTCCTGGAACCATTGCTGTGACCCACAACTGTCTGTAACTCCAGTACCAGGGCGTCTGACTTCCTCTTCTGACCTCCATGGCTACCGCACACTCATGCAGTGTGCTCACATGCATGTAGGAAAGTCACTCATACATATGAAATAAAAGTAAAATTATTTTAAGGATGTAAATGATCAGGCAAGCCACAGACTGGAGGATGCTAGTTAGTATATCTGATAAGAAACCCAATTATTGTAAGGGCTGAAGAGTTATAGTGCTTTACAGAAGAAATGTCCAGATAAAAGATCATCTGACAAAGAGGTCTCCAACATCATTCTTCATCAGACTAATTTAAATATAAACCATGATGAGGTGTCACCAAGAGTGTTAACTTGAAAGACTATTGCAATAAGGTGTTACAAAACCTGAGAGCAACCTCAGTTCTCATATGGAGGCTGTTTGTTCAGTGGTTTTGGGAAAACAGTTACCCGTCTGTTTAAAAGTCTAAGATTTAGCTACTTGGTGATTGAACAGCTCCCTATCAGGTATCTACCTAAGGGAAATGAATTAGGCTTGCACCAAAAGAGCTGTAACGAGCAGTTGCAGCAACCCTAGAACACAGATGCAGCACGAAGCATTGAAAGATACCAGGCCACAACCTGGAGGAAGTCACAGATGTCCACAGAGTGAAAAAGGGCATGGGCTAGAGTTCATTCTCCTCTACGTGAAGTGTGTGCAAAACCAATCAGTGATGGGAGAAACCGGAATAGTAGTTAGCTCGAGGCTATGTGTGTGTAGTAGTATTTACTCCGAGGAGGTTTGAGGGAACATGGAGGGTTCACTTTAGAGGAGGTGTTGGATATACTCTATATATCGATCTAGAGGTCTATGTGAAACAGCTACTTAGACGTGTCTTGATGCCCCAAAGGCTGATTTGTTCCGGGAACATCTCAGACCAAAATGTGAACTAAAGTCCCTTCTAAAGTTGGCATAGTATGTGTGCACATCTGACAGGTACTTTTCCATGTATTTGCATCATTTCTAGGGTTTGTAGAGGCTTCCAATACATTGTAAATGCTATGTAAATAGCTGTCAAACTATTGTTTATGGAATAATATCAAGAAAAATAAATGGTAGACACATTCAGTGTGGACATTTAAAAAACATTTTTGGTTCACGGTTGGCTAAATCTTCAGATAAAAGACACTTCATACAGGAAGGGGCATGGGAGAACTTTCTGGGATGATTGATGTATTTTTTTTACCTCGATCTGGGATATATAAAAATATAGACTTACAGTTATCCTTTTAATACTTATTTACTTTATTGTCTAAAATATATGCCTTGATCTTATAAAGTGTGTCAGGCAGAAAATAAATGATTGCAATCCACTGGCTCATGCAGATGGTCTAGAAGGCCCATGGGCAGGAGAGGGTAAACTGGAGGGAAGCACAAGCTCTATGTAATCCCTCTAGGGGATTCATAGTCTGTTCCATTATGTTCTGTGTAGACACCTGGATGTTGGGGAATACTTCCAGGTATGACAAGGACCCTGTCGAGTAGATGCTTCTGCATATATTTACCTAAAGTTGAGCACAGATCTTTCCATGGGTTGTCAGTTGCTTCAGAGAAAGCCCCATCCTCCATCAATGCATATCAAACAAGGTCAGAAGGATTGGCTAGAAATGCATCTATGTTTGTATGAAGACTGAGTAGTGCTCTAGGCTGTCCCCCACGGGCTACAAGCCAGAGCTATTTAGAGAGCTGTCCATGGACTGGAGCCTATCTACAAACCTGTGCTGATCCGTGATGATATAATATTGAAATGGAGAGTCAGCATTTGAGCCTCATTGCTGTTGAGGGAGTAATCTAATGCCTATTGAATGTACTATTATAAAATTGGAGTGTGTATGTTGTATATTTATTTCTCTCCATTTCATTCCTAATTTGTTTTTATTGTATGTTACAAAAATATTGGACTGTGATGAATTAGAAATTTTGAAAAGGAGAAACTGGTCCTTCATTACTGCTGCTTTCAGGAGCGTTGTCTCAGGCTCATGAAGGGTACACCCTCGAACATATGGAAGAACTTGAGCTGGGTCTCTGCTAAGTCAGAGGCTGCTGCCACCTAATTGTAGTTTCCATAGTTACCAGCCACCACTGATAAGACTATAAACAGATCTTAAAGGGAAAATCCAGGCACGGACAGAAGTCAGGTAGGTGGGGCAGGAGGGAAGGAGGGCACCAGATACCAGGTGAGCTCCAGGCTGGAGAGGGGAGCCAGGACTCTGCATAGCTGGAGACATTAGTTGTCTCTCTCAAGGGCAGAAGCCCTTGGGATTAATGGCAGGCCCATGAAGGATATGGAGTCTAGATTCCATAAGGGAAAGATGGCAAGGAAATTTATGGCCTCAAGACTGGGATTCTCCCAAGCAAGGTCCATCTCTGTCATTTTGGGGTCTTTGCTGTAGTAGATCTATCATGTTTTGACCCCTCAAATTGTGTTATGTGATCATTCATTTGCACATTTCTGTGCTCGTATTTTACTTAGTAAATAGCACTGCTTGGAGCCATGCAACAGAGCTCAGCCACACCTGTCCTGCCTTCAGGAAGCTTTCATTCTAACAGGAGAAACAGACTATAGACATAAATACGTAGTGTTCACAGATACTATAGATTCATTCCATTGGCTGAAGAGTGGTGTGTTGGGCACAGGAAGGGCTGCGCCAAGAGTGAAAATGTTCACACGCAATTTTCAACATTTGAGAAGTGAAGGACTGATCTATGACAGCAGATAAAACATAGATCTTGTCATGAAGCTCACACAAGTGGAAGCCTAACAAGTATTTGTCAACTGAATGACTCAGAACCATGGAGATCAAGGCTGGTCCTTCTCAGTTCACATTTGCATGTCCCTGAGTCCCCAGAGAAGCCCTTCATGACTACTTGCTTTCAGGAGGAACTGAAGTTTCCACATTCCCTCTCAAGACAAAGGTCACCCTCCTCTTTGAAACAGAAGGGGTCTCCCGTGGGGCTCAGCACTGGAGGACACTGTTGCAGCCTGTTAGTTGTGAGGGAAAACTGGAAGCAAGAGAAAGCCTGATGTTGTTCTATTTAAATATTTGGATTATGTGAACTAAGAGGCAATTCTGCCTCAGAATTATAGACTTGTAAATCATTCTAAAGAGAGAAAGGCCGGGTGGGGGGCTGCAGAGGCTTGGGATGCAAGTTTACGATCTCTTCAGAAGCCCTTGATGGAATTACAGCCCCATAATTCACTGGAGCCTGCTCTTTCCTGCAGCTTGGCCTCAGCTCTTACTCAAGGACCCCCAGGAAGGCCCATATGGGTGCCAATAACGAGATGCCTCTGTGAGGAAATGGTGAGAGGATTGGCATGGTCTTTGGCAGCTAGGCCTCCATGTCAGGGGTTCTGTGGGGCTGTGTCTGAGTGAGCTGCCAAGAAGTTGAGACCAGGAGGCAAGCAGAGCTGCAGGACCAAGCAGCAGATGGAAGACATTCTGTGGGCTTCTGTGGAGTTCCGTGCAGTCAACCGCATTTCAGAGAGAGCTATGGAATCATGTAGCAGGATAAGATGGGATTCTCTGTGGATGGGGCAAGTGTGTGGCAGGATGCCGCTCTTCCTTTTCTTTGTCGGACCATGCCTCCAGGCTGCTGCATTAGAAAATGGTGGTCAGCAGCCTTTCACCAGGGAGCAAATGCTGTGTCTCAGATGAACTCGCAGCCCAAAGGAGACTACTTGCTGAGTCTCCTGGCGCCAGTCCTCTTCTATCTTGGGATAACGTACATGGTAGGACACCATTTCGTCAGGTGACTATCTGTATGTCCACCTTCCCATGGCCTCAGCAGTAGCCTCTGTCATGACCAAGATGAAAAAGAGTTCTCAACAACACAGCTTTGAATGGTACATCAGTGGAAATAACCACCCTTGTAGAATCTGGTATGCAGGCCTGTAATCCTGGCTGCTTGGTAGGTGGAAGAATCACATTTAAGGGTTTCCTCTGGTACAGGGTAAGTTTGAGGTCACCCTGGGTAACTTGGTGAGATTCTATCTTTAAGTGTGTGTGTGTAGGTGTGGGTGGGTGTGTTTTCAAAAAAGATTGGAGACAAAGTGCCTACCCAGAATGCAAAGCCCAGGACTCAACCCCCAGTACTGAACTAAAAAGAAAAAAGCCACCTTTCATGAGGTATGCTAACTGTGCATGTGGATATGCATATAACACACTTAAATCTCACACAGTATTGTCCCCCTTCACGGAGGGGACAGTGAGTTGAAGAGACAAAATCCTTTTGTTTCTGGTAAAAAAAATGCACAACTAAGAGTCAGTGCAGGCTTGATTTTCCTGTAAGTATGGCGCATCCCACAAGAAAATTTCCCTCTGTCCCGTCCCTAAGTCTTTCGGGTAACTAACCTCAATTCTTAAGAGTTAATAAGTGGGATCTCGTGAAATAAAAACAAAACTAAATGAAACTTTCATACAGCAGAGAACACCACCATTCAAGCAAAGAGGCAACCTACAGAATGAGAAAAAATTCTGTGCCAGTTGCACATCTGAGAGGGTCAGTATCCAGAGAACACAAGGAGTGTAAAAATCTGCACATCAAGAAAACAAATAACTCAGTTAGAAAATGGAGCATAGTGCTAAACAGAGTTCTCAAGAGATGGGATACTAATGGCTGAGAAGCACTTTTTAAAAATCTATTTTTTGGATGAGCTTTTAGTTTAGTTTTGGTTTTTTTGTCTTAATTTTTTTATTTTTGGTGGGTTTCTTCAGAGAGAGAGAGGAAAAACACAAAGTTGGATGGGCAGGGAGGTAGGGAGGATTTGGGAGGAGCTGGAGGAGGGGAAACATGATCAAAATATATTGTATGAAAACTTTTTAATAAAAAGCATTATTAACAAAAATTGTTCAGTAGCTTTAGCCATCAGGGAAATGAAAATTAAAACTGCTTTCAGATTTCATCTACCCCAGTCAGAAAGGGCTAAGATTAATAAAAGAAATAATAACCAATGTTGGCAAGAATGCAGGGCAAGGGGAACACCTATTCATTGCTGGTGGGAGTGCAAACTGGTAAGGCCTCTATGGATATTGGTGTGAAGGTTCCTCAAAAAAAAAAACCTGAGACTAGATCTACCACAAGATATAGCTATACCACTCTTTAGTGTATACCCAGAGCACTCTACAGAGACACTTGCTCATCCATGTTCACTGCTGCTATAATTCATAATTGCCAGAAATTGGAAGCAGTCAAAAGTTCCATCAATTGGATAATAGAAATGTGGTGCATTTGTACAACAGAATTTTTTCAGATGCTAAGAAAAAATGAAACTATAAAATTTTCAGGTAAATGGATGATTCTGGAAATAATCTTGAGTGAGGTAAAAGACAAACATTACAGGTTTCCTCTTATATGTGGATGTTAGCTTTTATGATTTCAATATGTGTATTTAGTAAAGAACTGTGGGTCTTCCAAGTAAGGAGATAAAGAATATACATAGTGTTTATAAAGGGATAAAGGATGAATTAGAACAGTAAGATTAAAAGGGGTTGTGAGGGCAGGGTAGAGGAGAGACTCTGGGATGGGTAACTAACACTAAAAGTCTTTTGAAAAGCCATATGGAAACATACTACTCTAGACATTACCTAAAATATATGAAAAGAGCTTAAATGAAGTTACCATATAATAGGGGATTCAGTACCCCAATTGGACATCATATGTTACCAAAGCCCCCAGTACTAGAAATGGGTTACACCTTTTTGAGTTGTTAGCAAAAGATGTCCCATATATCCCCACACTGTTTTCCATGCTGTTGGTTGCCTTCACAACTTGATGGTAAGGCCCTGTTGCTGAAGATATCACATGCTTATGGCATATAACATGGAGAAATTGAGCTGGGACTCAGTTAGAAGCTTCATCTCTACTAGCTTGCATTCACAGTGCTAGAAGATCTTATACACACCACTGGTGGGAGAAAAGGATCATCAGTCTCACTCAGCTATATCATAATGAATTGCCTGAAAGATATGCCCACTGGTGTAATAGTGGCATGAGCGTCAGGAGAGTAACCAATCAAACAGTGGTTGTATTGTTAATGAGGCGAAGAACCTGAGACTAAATAGGTAATGGGCCCAGGGGAAAACCTATTACTGTTATTCTGCTAAAGGAACTTAGCAATGAAATGATTTCTAATGGCCTACTGCTGCACTTAAGATCAGCGTATAGCCCAAATCATGGCAGAGAAGTTTCTTCTTGCAGCTTGATAGAGACCTACAACTAAACAGTGTGCAGACAGTGAAAGACTTTGGAGTGCTCAGCCCTGAAATACACTTCTAACTCTCCTCCTCCCCCAAGGCTCAGGGATCTATGCAGAAAAGGGGGTAGAAAGATTATCAGAGTCAGAGGTGGTGGACGATTTTAAGGAAACAACAGTTTCTAGACACAACAGGGCAGATGGACATATGAATTCACAGAGATTGTGACAGCATGGGTAAGACCTACTCAAGCTCAAGCTAGACAAATATCCCAGCATGAAGGAGGAGACGTGATAGCTGCTGGGGGTGGTGAGTTTTCATCAATGGAGTGACACTGGACACATTGACTATACTCCAGGGCAGGCCTCATGCTAAGCCAACACCAAATCAGACTGTGGTTTTAGTGCTTTTTTCTTTTCTTTTGTTTTTGTTTTTGAGATAACTTCCTTCTGTGTAGCCCTGGCTGTCCTGGAATTCACTATACCAGGCTGGCCTTGGACTCATCTGACTCTGCTTCTGCCTCTCAAGTTAGAAGTTAGAGGGAAAAGATTAATGAGGCTCATGTATCACAATACTAATGAAGCCCTTCCCGGAGGTTATATAAATGGTAAACTATTGTTAGGTGAGGGATGATTCTTCAGTAGTGTAGTTGCCCACAAGTTGTTCAGGAAACTCCAGTGATACAGCTTTTATGTGCCATCCACCCATTGTGGGATGGGAGTTTTCAGTGATGTGACCATGCAGTTCATTTCTGCTTTTGTAAGTAATCTCAATGAATTCATTGGTTCAGTGGACTGGATTTGGATAGAATTTTTTGTTTGCTCTGTCATATTCTCTCTCTCTCTCTCTCTCTCT
>LOJH01038714.1:0-14992 GCA_001685095.1 Ellobius talpinus | reverse complement strand
CAGGGGCTCGGCGCCGCCTGCCCACTCGCCGAGCGGTCTCCAGGGCAACCGCGGCTCCAGTGCGACTCCTGGCGGCCACCAGTAAAACACACAGAATCACAACTGGAGGGGCTCGGGCCACCTGCTCTGGTTCCGGGAACTCGACAAGGACAGGTGAGCAGGACCTGAAACCCAGAGCGGCCTCCCTCAGATCCAACATGCCTTTGGGCTGCAGTGTTTAAGACAGTACCTTCTCTGTTTGGCCATTTCTCTTTCTAACCTGTCCTGAAACCCAATTCATCTGAAAAAAATCTAATAGCCAATATTGTCACTATTGACTATTGAAGGAGAGTTAGACTCTCTCAGGGGTGAGTCCCCTTTATTGGTTGTCCAATGCAGAGTCATCAGCCCTGGGTTGTCAGCCCTGAAACCATGTACAAACAACAAAAACGGACTGAGCAGGTTGTATCTCCATTGAAGGATGGACGGATGGATGGACAGATGGATGGATTATATATACATATATGATTATTAGACATATACATATGTGTATATATAGATACAGATATGCATACACATATTTATGCAACTAATAATCAACAAAAAAAGAGATTTTCAACTTGAGAGTGAGGAGGACATGGGAGGGGTCTTAGAAAGAGTACCTGGGAAGAGCAGAGAGAGAGAGAGACCAAATGGAGGGTGAAAGTGATGTAATACTATTTCAATTAAAAACAGGATGGCCTTAAATGCCTGATCTTTCTGCATCCACCTCCCAAGTCCTGGGATTTCAGGCCTGCCGCCACGCGTGTAATCTCCCAAAGTTTTAAGTGGTCCCTTACAAAGCCAAAGTTTCCTTAGATGACTCTAATCCTGCATTTGGCAGTGCCTTGACACTGGCAGCTGTTACTTTAGATGGATTTTTACCTTTCGTTCCTTGTTGGCTATGATTACATCTGAGAGACTTTCACAACATTTGAAATTGCTTTACCTATTTGAACTACGTTACCACCATTCCTTTCCCATTTGGGTTTCTGTTTTGCTTTACAGCCCAGAGCCATTTTCTGCATCCACATCCACATTATCCACACTGAACCTTTTAAATCTGAGGACATACCTGCTCAGGAACTGCCCAGCCATGTAACCAGCTTCTGAACAACCTCGATTAGAATTCCTGGAGCCATTGGGAATTCTGTGTCCCCACACCTCAGTCAGTCTGGCTGCAGCAACTCAGACACAATAGTGTGCTCAGAAGCAAGGCAAATGTAGAAAACGTTTTTTTAAAAAAAAGAAATACATTGGCACAAACATGGAAAACTATGTAGAAAAACAAAAATATTGAGAAAGTAGAATTATAGATACACTCTTTTGAAAATTAGAATGCTATATTTTGAGGTTAAAGGGGAGAAGTTTAAAAGAGGCCAATGACTGGGGGCTTGAGAGAGGGCTCAGTGGTCAAGAGCACTTGCTGGACTTGCAGAGGACCTGGGTTCTGTCCCAAGACCCACATAGTGGTTCACAACTTTCTGTAACTCCAGTTCAGGGGATTGAGTGCCCTCTTCTGACCTCTGAAGGGACCAGGCACACATGTGGTATATATACAAACATAAGACAAAACGGTCATAGACATAAAAAATAAATATTGTAAAACAATGCCAATCATTTTAACAAGAGTAGCATGAAACTATAATTTGTTCTCAGGAATGAGGGAGGCTTCAGCTTGGCTCACACTTCCTACTTCTCTTTCACATTAATAGGAAGTTGAGATTTTCAATGCTGGTGTCCTCTCTAGCTTATTCCCATTCTTCTACCCTCCGGGGCAAGTACTAGATTTTATTTTCTCCGTCCAGTCCTTTGCTCTCTCTTGCATATAGTCTGACCTTGTGCTCAACAGGGCACAGAAGCGATGTCTGCAGAAAAGAAGTTGTTAAGTAGTCAATGCTTCTCAAGAGCATTCCCTCTGACTTGTCATAATCCCAGATTTAAATGACAAATAGTGTTTATTTTTCAGCTAAATAGCCTGTACTTAAAAGTCCTGATAAAGCAAGTTGCTGGCTACACTCAGTATACAAAGACAGCAAATAGTAACTAAGCACAGAGGCTGCATTAAGGCACTGGGCAGAAAGTTAAAGCCAACCAAGTGGTGTAATCCCTGCCCCAGATAAATGCCACTTGTACCTGGACCACACCTATACTGTCACAAATCATCAGGAGTCGGTGAGTCACTAGGACACAGTGGTATCAGTTTGATGGAGGAACCCTTGGAATAGAAAAGGCCGTGTGGCTTCAGGAGGAGAATCATGGACAATCGGAGTCTGGGAGACACAGAAGCACTAGGGTCATCTAGTCAAGAGTGGACTCAAAGGAGCAGACAGAGAATTAGGAGCTCCCACACTGGACCCTAAGGCTCTCAGCCTTTTGTTCTTCCAGAAAACACAGGTGTGATCTTTAATTCACGGAAACACCACAACCATGTGCTCAGGATGCGCTATCAGTGAGGATGGATTTCGCTGTGCTCTTTTATCCTAATCTGCTGATAACCACAGTGGGATTTCTCTAAATCCCTTAAGCATTTTGCGTGAGAAAGCAACAGACATCCACAGACATTTGTATCATGCTTTGTATTTCAAAGTGCTTTCACATATGCTATCTGGTTTGATCTTCATTGTGATGCCAGAGGGTAGGGAAGGTGCTTATTATAATCCTCATCCACACAGGAGGATGCTGGGTCAAAGATACCTCAGGGATGCAAAGACCAATGGGTAGAACCAGGACCAAGGCCTTTTCATGTGTCCCCTGTAGCTTTTCTGACTACATTAGGAAGTCATTGAAAGACATGATGGTGTCCTAAAGCCAGTCTGAGAAACACTGAGGTTGTGAGGAGGTGAAACACACTCTTCTATTTCCCCCAGATAGGGAACCCATAACAGACCAAAGTATGGATACCAGTGAAGTCCAACTTTGTGAACCAAGGACTTTTATTGGGTTGCTTGTAGGAATATGGGTGAGGGTTACCAACAGGAGCAGAAATGACTCAAAGACAGTTGCAACACCAAAGGTGACCCCAGCATGAGTGACAGCTCACAAAAGCACACTGCACAGCCTGCAGGCAGCTCAATAGTTTGGAGCGTGTCCTTTCCCCGTGTCTCAGTAGGCCTCAACCTCTTCCAGGCAGCTTTTGCCTGACAGTCTTCTTTGCAGCTGGGCTCTGCTTACTCTAGAGGGAGAGGCCCATGGCATCTGATCAGTTTCAGCGAGCTCTTGAAGTTTTGTTTTTGTTTTTTTTTTTTAATTTTTGATTGTTTACCTCCCCATTTAAGGAGCTCCCCAGCATGATAGAATGTTTTGGTCACTTAGGATACTGTTACACAACACCCCCACATTAGTAGCAGTTGGATGGAGTTTACTGGGGCAATTGTAGCTGGTCTAAGAAAGAAATGGGGAGGTGTCTGGGTGCACCCGTGTAGCGTGGGTCAGGTGAAGAGAGAGGCACCCCAAGATGAAATGTTAAGGCCTGTGTGGCAGCAGGAAGGTCCAGCCTTTCTGATGGACTGAACCCCGAACAGCCAGCCGTACAAAGGCCTATTATTGAAAGTTACACAAAGTATTTCCTCATATGAAGGCCCCTAATCTAATTTGCAAGTCCTACTGAAGGAGAGTAGCACAGACCCCCATGACTCTGGTCCTTTCTTATGTAACATTTGCAATACACAACAGTACAGGTGTGCATTGTGATAGACATGGGACTGCTACTGTGCCCCTTCAGCAAAGCAATCGCTGTTTTCCACAAAAATTCTTCAGAGTCAAAGTACTTCTAAAACACAGTTGTTCCTTCTAAAAATCTAGCCCCCCTCCCCCAATACAGTAACTCTGCTAAATTCCTACAACAGAGAGAAGTCAGGCTGAAGGTAGGAAACCAGATTATATTCTACTGTGGTTATAACTGAGACCTCTCGACTCAAAACAGGTGGCATGGATTCAACTTCTACCTATCCAAGTTTAAATTTAACACTAGACAAACTTTTCAGTTCATCAAAATGCCGGGTAATCTCTTTCCATGATCAGTTCATTTGTATTCAAGAGTGAGAAATGAATTTTATTATTGGCATGGGAGAAATATAATTAAGAAAAAGTGATAGAATTATAAAGTTTTCTAAAGGTAAATAACTTTTAAATTAAATATTTTAAATTATTATTAGCGCAGATCCCTTTCCATCAATGTGTATAAATTACATATTAATTGCATTTAAATTTGGAGGTTTAGTATTTATGGAGCGTTTTATATGAACATTATTTTAAGGCTAGTAAAGAGCTGTTTGGGCTAGTTACTTATTCCGCAATTATTTTTGACCAGCTGCTCAGAGCCAGATGTTGTCTACAGTCGTGGTTGGTCCTTTAAAAGATAAAATATGAGGAATTCTCCTCACCTTATAAGGAGTCAGAAAAAATTCTCTAAAATAAAGAAGAAATGGTTAAAAAAAAGAAAATGATAGTGTTATCTAAACAAACACAGCAAGAAAGCCAACAAGTGTCCCTTATATGCTGATGTAAATGAGTAGTTAGCATTTCAAACGTCCTTCTGAAAGTTGAGTATAGCCTAGCTGTGCTTAGCTATACTGATAGCTTAACTCTCTTACACACTTTGTCACACTCCCCTGGCAACTCTGGCTAGACAGGATTTACACCATTTACACCAAGGTGAATGATAATCTCTGTCTCCCTCCCAATATCCAGTCTCTCTCATCACTGTGAGTTTTGTTGACGGTAACAGTCCCTGCATCTACATCCATCGGAAAACTTCAGCCCTTTTCTTGAAAACCTTTCCATCACAAACACATCAGTATTTAAATAAAGTTGCTTTTGTAAAGGATTCATTGTAACAAAATGCTTCTGAATTCTCCCCAATGGCAAATTTAAAATGGCGTCAGTGACTTATAGAGACTTGACAAGAGCAACACCTTAAATAGCGTTTTACACATCACCTAAGAGTTTGGCACAGTCTCTTAGCTATGAGGAAGTTTTATTAACGCTGCAAAGTCGCCACCAATTTTCATTAAGCTGCTCTGCTTCCAACTCATCATTTACTTTTATATATTGGGCTTTTTGGAAATCAGTTGTTTTCCTCTTTTCAAATCCTGGTGGATTTTTCACAATCATAAACATAACTCAGACTCTTGTTTCTGGTGACAAAGCCTAGAAATCTTGACTGACAAGGAAATGTGAAGCTGTAAAAGCTTTAAATGAACTGATGAACCCGCAACAAAATATAGAGAAGAGAAGGCAAAGGCCAGAAGGAAAGGAGAATTGTCCACAGTCTATGCTAAACACAAGTTGTGTGACCTCCCATATCCCCAGCCCATCAGGGGTTTCCATGTCAGGGAGAAGGTGTATTACTAAAGAGGGCCTGTGTTCAGTCTGTAACCAATTCCTTAAACCTGTGGCATAAAACAACACAGATTGGTATTTTACCGAGTTTGGAGTAAAAAATTAAAGTAAGCCCCAGTGAGACAATAATCAAGCTATTGATAGAACTGTGCTCCTTCCTGGAAGCTGTAGGGCGGAATCCATGCCCTTCTTTTCCCAGCCTCTACAACCCACTGTCTTCCCTTAGCTCACACTTGCTATTTTCGTCTTTAAAGCCAACAGCATTGGAACATGCCTTCTGGCACTGCCAGGAAAAAGGAAAAGGAAAAGACAGCCAACTTGGACTTCTGTTTCCTTCTTTCATGTGTAGGGATTCCTGTGATTACAGTGAAGCTACTTAGATAATCCAAGATAAGCCATTTCCAGGTCAACAGAATAGCATCTGCCTGCAGCCCTCAATGCCCTGCTGCCAATAAAGTACCATGCTCACTAATCTTGAGGATTAGGAAGTGAACATCTTTGGGAAGTCATTATTCTCCATCTTTTTTCCCCAAGATTTTTAAGTTCATTTCATTGGATAAGGTTAAAAATCTACAAAATCTATGAAAAAAGGTTGACTTAAAACTAGTAAAACTGGGAGTTGATAGTTAAAAATATTTTTTCCTCTATCATTCCTTTTTTATTGTTCTTATTGAGCTGTACATTTCGCTCCACTCCCCTCCCTTCCGCCATGTCAACTTCTACCTTCTCCCATGACCCCCACACTCCCAATTTATTCAGGAGATCTTGCCTTTTTCTACTTCCTACGTAGATCATGTATGTCTGTCTTAGGGTTCTCTTTGTTGTCTAATTGTTTTCTGGGGTTGTGACCTGTGGGCTGGGTTTACTTTGCTTTCTGTCTAAAAGTCACTTATGAGTGAATACATATCTTATTTGTCTTTCTGGGTCTGGGTTACCTCACTCAATATGATTTTTTTTCTAGGTCCATCCATTTGCTTGCAAATTTTAAGATGTCACTATTTTTTACTACTGTGTAGGACTCCATTGTGTAAATATACCACATTTTCTTTATTCTTTGGTTGAGGGGCATCTAGATTGTCTCTTGAGCAGCAAGGTGGAAACAGCCAAGATCTCCTAATCAGACTCAGAGACCTGTAGCTTCTGTTGCTATCCCATCCCTTTCTGTATTGCTAATGTACGTAGGTTAACAACCTTTTCCTCTCCTTTTTGCCTCTTTTGTAGAAGAGGTGGTGATAGGTATGGGCTCCAGCCACAAACTAAAGACAGAAAACAGAATAATCACTATCGTACTAAAATCTTGAAACGATAACTGATAACAAAAAGAATTGCACGTGACAAACGACTTAAAAGAAAGATTTTGGCTCATCCCTCCCCATCTCAAAAGCTTCCTGTCAAGGTCAATCGGTCCCACTGCTTTGGGCCTGAAGCATGACAGAACATCACCACCTCAAGATTGCGGGGCAGCTCAGAAGCAGAGAGATGAAGACCCTTGCCCCCACCAGCCCATTTCCTTTCCTCAGGTCCCATCTTCCAGAGTTCCATGAGCTTCCAGCAATCTATTCCATTATGAGTCTATCAATAGATCCTTGCATTCATTGGTCAGAACCCACATGATCCCAACACATTCTTAAAGTTCTATTTTTTGAACACTGCACCGTGTACCATCTTTAGCCCAAGAGAGTTAGGAGACTATTTTACATTCAAGTCATAATGTCTAATGTGAGAGCACTGAGTGATGTTTCAGTCTTAGAAAGAAAATATATTCTATGTATTTTTAAGCATAAATGAAAGAGCATCAGTAGATGTTAAATGTTCATTTTGAGCATACTTTGGTCAACTTTTATACCTCTAGTATGTTTAGCCTCTGACATAAAGACCTGCGCCCAGTCAATGCACAGAAAATTTCTCAGTTTTATTTGCAGTGGGAAGCAGAGCCCAAAATGCTTTTGCACCTCAGGGAACCCACGAGCAGCCGCAGAGCAAGGTGTTAGCCACTTGGACAGGCACACCTCTGGACATGTAAGCCTTGAGGAGGGGCTCAAAAATGGCTCAGTTTTCAGCTCATCTTGCAGAGGACCCTGTGTGGGTTCCCCAGTCCCACACAGCAGCTGACAACCTCTGATAGATGCTATTCCTGAGGTTCTGAAATCCTTTTCTGGCCTCAGACACCAGGCATGCACATTGTTGTGCATTAAGACATGCAGGGAAAATATTCACACATACAAAAACGAATAAATCTTTATCAATGAAGCATTCAGATTAAGGAAACTGTAGGGAAATGGAAATAATGAGATGAGAAATCAGGAAGAAAGCATTCCACCACTGAGCAGAGGAGCCGTGACCCCTAAAGCCTGAGGCCAGCAGTCTGGGTGGTTCTGGGAGTTTCCCAGATATCCTCACTGGAAGATTTCCTATGGCATCATTTTGACTACCTTGTTTCTCGTAATGGTTCATCTTCACTGTAAGCTTGATGGATTTAGAATCACTATGGAAACACACCTCTGGGTTCGTCTACAAGAGCATTTCCAAGATTATTTAACTGAGTAAGGAAGACTTGCTGTGAAGGTAGGCCTCACCCTTCCATGAGCTGGACTCCAGGATGGAAGAAAAAATAGAAAGTGAGCTGAGAATCAGCACTCAGAGCTCTCTGCTCTTTGACTACCATGCTCACAAAGTAACCAGCCACCTCATCCCTTATCTCCCTTGTTGGACTATATCCTTTCAAACTGTAAGGAGAAAAAAAAAAACCTTCCTCCTTCAAGTTGCTTCTGCCAGATATTTTCCGCAACAACTAGAGCAGAGACTAACACATCCCTCGTGGTTTCTTCTTATGTTGGGATGTTCAGGCTTCCTGTCTATGAGCTATTCAAAATCCTGGGCTTTCTCTGCAGTCATTAGTCAGCATAAATTTCTATTCTGGCAACCAAGGGCTTTAAGCTCTTTGTGATTAAAATGTTCTGAAGTTTTTGTCTTTCTAAGTTAGAGAAACCAGTCGACTTAGATTTCAAAGGTTAAAAAGTAAGGGGGGTTGCCTTGATTGAATTCATCAGAGAAAATCTTTGTAAAAGAGTATTATCTGGGCAACAATGCAACATGCAAGAAAAAGAAATGGAAGATTTTGACGGATTGAATTGCATGCTGGTGGCTTAGATGCCAACGTGGGAGTCAGAGCCAGGGTACAGTGTGTAGTTCATATTTAGATTCAATTCATACTAGTACATTCTAATTCTTTGCAATGAAACTGTGAGATATGCCTTAACCTGTGTAGAAGGTTAAATTCAAATCTAACTTGGATTATTCAAATCCTCATTCAAATTCTCACAGCAACACTGTGAAAAACGTTATACCACACTTGTCACGTTTGATAGTCATTGTCAGCTTGACTGTATCTGGAGTCCTCTAGGAGACACCCTCTGGGTGTGTCTGTAGGGGTGCTGCCACCTTCACTGAAGAGGAGAGTTCTGCCCTGGATGTAAGTGGCGCCAGCCATGAGTTGGGGTCCCAGCCTGGATAAAAAGAGAAAGCAGCCAGGATTTCCGCATTCGCCTCTCTCTGCTTTCTGATGGAAATGGATGCAGTGTGACCAGTTGCTTCACACTCAGGCTGCCATGCTTTCTGGGACTACATACCCTTAAATCATGTGCTATCACTCCCTCTCTCCTCCCTCTCCCCCCGCCCCGTATGGTTTTTCCCTGTGTAACAACTCTAGCTGTCCTGGAACTCACTCTGCAGACCAGGCTGGCCTGGAACTCACAGTAGCCCACCTGCCTCTGCCTCCTGAGTTCTAGGATTAAAGGTGGGTGCCACCACTGCCCGGTTGTGCCATAACATTCTTTTATTAATGATAAAAGTAACCAATACAATCTATTTTTCTGGATAAAGGAAACAGATTTAGGGGAGATGGTTGAGTGATTCGGAACACTGGCTGATCTTCCAGAGGACACAGGTTCAATTCCCAGCACCCACAACATAACTCCTTGTTCCGGAGAGCAAATATTTTCTTCTGACCTCTCTGAGCACCAGATACATGTGGTACACAGACAAACATGAATGCCAAACACCCATATACATACAATAAAATACATTGAATTCTTTTTAAAAACCTGAAGTTCAGTGGATGTTTAAACTGCAAGATCAGATCACACCATTCTTACACAGTAGAGTCAAACAGTATCACCCAGGTCTCTAGTCTATAAGACCAGGAAACTAAGCTCCAATACTTCTGTCTGAAGTATTAATGTGACCGCTTGCAGCTGATAATTTTTCTACTTTGAGTACTAAAAGTTTGTTCAAACTTTAGCCTATCTTCTCTATATCAGCTAATGACCCTTCCTTGACACGGTGAAATAAGACACTGACCTTTTAAAAAATCAACCTGAATTTTATATTTAGTGTGAATGAAGACTAAATAATGCTTGGTTTTTATATTATCTCAATAATAAAATCAAAAATAGACCGTAACAATTGGAACCTAAATTAAAGACAGTGAGCTATGCTCTGTTTCTATAGTAACATAATGAGAGAAAGATTAGATGGCCTAAGAGATGCTGTAATTATACACATTGGTCCAAGGCTTTAGAAAAAAGTCCATAGGCATTTAACAATTATTATTACCAATGTCTACACAGTAGCATCATGTGGAGTGTGCTATGGTATGAGCTCCCTGTACACACTGCTGATCTTGGTACTACCTTCTGCAAGCTTATCCCACCTCCCACAGCTGCAACCTGGAAGCACATTTTGCCGTGGCCCAACGAAGAAGCTCTTTCTGCTCAGGAGTAGCTTCTGTGTTCAGGAGTAGAAGGCCTTAACTTGCCTACTGTGGTGGTTCAAATGAGAACAGCCTCCATAGGCTCACATGTTTAAATACCTGGCCCCCAACTGGTAGAACTGTTCGGGAGGACGAGGAGGCATGGCCTTGTGAGAGATGTGTCACTCGGGGTGCAATTGGAGGTTTCAAAAGATTCCTGCTATCCTCAGTGTTCCTTTCTCTGCCTCCTACTTGTGTATCAAGACATGAGCTCTAGGCTAGTCCTGCCACCACACCTTTGCTCCACCATCATGGACTCTAACCATTTGGAACTCTAATCTCAATGAAATGTTTTCTTGTATAAGCTGCCTTGGTCATAGTGTATGGGCACAGCCATAGAAAAGCGACTAAGACAGCTATTGAAGACTGCAGCAGAATGAGCAAGCCCTGGGAAACACTGAAGCATGTGAGTCGAAGTCTAAACCTGCATGTCAGGTAAACTCATCTGAGAAGTCAAAAAACAATAGTCAATCATCGATAAACCTCTCTCATAACATGGCACTGTGCACATGGGTCACCTTGTGTGGCGTCATAAGCCTTGAATTTTTGAACCTAACTTAACCTTCCTACCTCAGCTTCTCCGCATCTGGAACTCTGAATGCACAGAATGCCCTGGAGCCTGGCATGTCACCACCACTGCTGCTGAGGCACTGACAGGAAACTGGTGTCAGCAACATGCATAAATCGCAGATGTCAATATTTATGGGACCACCCCATGAGTGTCAACATATAATCCTTCCCCCTCATATCCTTCAAATAGCAGTTCTTGGTCATGTTTTACCGGGCTCCTCAGAAGGTTCTGCCATGACCCATAACCAACCAGCAAAGGATGCATCTTTAATTGGATTTCCCTCTGTTAACCTTTCCATCAATTACTCCCGTTCACCTGAAAATTCTTCTCTAATTATACATAAACCTTGGCTCAGGCTGTATCTTCAGGAGAATTCAGGCAAAGAGACCTATATTTCCTAGATTTTTATATATCTGTGTGTATGGTTCTCACTATGACTCAGCTAAACTATTTTTATCATTTTTGTAGTATCTGATATTTTAAATCACATGTCTGCATTCTAAGAATAGCTCTCCTCTTGTCCTAGAGATTTTGTAGCATCTCCATCCTGTAGCTCTCTTGATATTAGAATCAAATAAATCATATACAAAGCAGGGCTTTGGTGTCTGAACTTCTAAGTGATAACAGGTTTGCTCAATTTCCACTTTGCTATATAGTACAATACCTTTTGGGAAGTCAATTTACCTCTCTATGCCTCAACTACCACATTTACGAAAATGGAATACAATTCCTACTTCACAGGTTGTTATTAGGATCCAATGAACTAAAATGTGTGAAAATGTCCATTATAGTGCCAGGCAGATAATCAACCTGGCAAGCAAGTGCTGTTAGCTGATATTATTACCATTATCAGCAGAATTAGTTTTACTTGAAAGTCTGCCACCGTGAGGATAAAGTATCCATTTTATAGACTTGCTATTTCCACCTCAAACTTTTCACTGAATCTTATTTTGAAGACATACATAACTACCTCCATAGGCTTAGTGCTGAGGACCAGAATATCTTCACAGAACACATCGGGAAAACCTCCACGTATGTTTTTGAGAGGCTTCAAAACATTACCATTCTAATGAATACTTCTTTCAAACCTGCAGACAGGTAAGAGCCCTGCCTCCAGACTGCGCCCAAACTCCCACCACCCACTGGACACTGTCCCTCCAAGACCCACTCTGCTGCCCAACCCTACACACCTGAACATCCTCCCTGTGATCAGGCCTCCCCTGCAATCCCAGCAGTCTACATAGGCACAGGCACAAACCACACCAGGGGAAAAGAGCAGACTACACAGGTAAAGGTGCAAAACTCACCAGCTAGAAGAACAGGCACAGGTACAAGTCATACCAGTTGAAAGAAAAGATGAGTAAATGTGAATGTAAGAATATATTCAACAACTAAAAGAACAATATAGCACCACCAGAACCCAGTGATCCTACAACAGCAACACCTGAAGATTCCAAATCAGCCAAAACACAAGAAAATGAACTTAAAATTTACTTTATGAATATGATAGAGGCTCTTAAAAAGGAAATTAAAAATTCCCTTAAAGAAGTCAAGGTGACAAACAAAAAAATGGAAGAAATCAATAAATCTCTTAAAGAAAGCCAAGAAAAGAAAAGGAAAAAAAAGGTGAAGGAAATGGTTCAAGACTTGAAAACTGAAATAGAAACAATAAAGAAAACACAAAAAGAGGAAATTCTGGAAATGGAAAATCTGGGGAAGCAAACAGGAACTACAGATGCAAGCATCATCAACAGAATACAAGAGATGGAAGAGAAAAATCTCAGGCGTTGAAGACACGATAGAGGAAATAGATTCATCAGCCAAAGAAAATGTTAAATCCAATAAATTCCTAACATAAAACATATAGGAAATCTCGGACACCATAAAAAAAACAACCAAACCTAAGAATGATAGGTAATAGGAATAGGAGAAGGAGAAGAATCCTGGCTCAAAAGCACAAAAAAAATCACAGAAAAAACTTTCCAAACCTAAAGAAGGATATGCCCATAAAGTTATAAGAAGATTACAGAATACCATATAGGCTGGACTAATTCACCTCACCACAGAATAATCAAAACAATAAACATACAGAATAAAGAAATAATTTCAAGAGCTAAAAAGGAAAAGGGCCAAGTAACATACAAAGGCAGACCTATCAGAATTACACCTGACTTCTCAGTGGAGACTCTGAAAGCCAGAAGGGCCTGAACTGGTGTTTTACAGACATTAAGGGACTATGGATGTCAACCCAGACTATTATGCCCAGCAAAACTTTCAATCAACATAGATTTAAGCAATACCTATCCACAAATCCAGCACTACAGAAATTACTAGAAGAAAAACTCCAATCCAAGGAACTCAATTACATCCACAAAAACACAGGCAATAGATAATCTTACAACAGCAAAACCCAAAGAAGGGAAACACACACTCTACCATCACTACCACCAAAACCAAAAAATAACAGGAATTAACAATCACTGGTCAATAGCATACCTTAATATTAATGGAATCAATTCATCAATAAAAAGACACAAGCTGACAGAATGGATATGAAAATAGGATCTATCCTGCTGCATACAAGAAGCGCAACTCAACTTCAAAGACATTATCTCAGATTAAAGGGTTGGGAAAAGATTTTCCAATCAAATGGTCCTAAGAAGCAAGCCAGTATAGCTATTCTGATATCTAACAAAATAGACTTCAAACTAAAATTAATCAAAAGAGATGAAGAAGGATATTTCATATTCATCAACGGAAAAATCCATCAAGATGAAGTCTCAATTCTGAACATCTATGCCCCAAATACCAGGTCACCCAAATTTGTTAAAAAAATTACTAAAGCGTAAGTCTCACATCAAACCCCACACATTAATAGTGGGAGACTTCAACACCCCAATCTCACAAACAGAACAGACAGACACTCGGCAGAGAAACAAGAGAACTAACAAATGTCATAACTCAACTGGACTTAATAGACATCTATAGAACATCTCACCCAAACACGAAAGAATATACCTTCTTCTCGGCACCTGATAGAACATTGTCTAAAAGTATGACCACATACTCGGTCATAATACAAATCTCAACAGATACAAAAAAAAATTGGAACAACCCCTTGTATTTTATCAGCCCACCATGGATTAAAGTTAGAGTTCAACAACAACACAAACTACAGAAAGCCTACAAACTCACAGAAACTGAACAACTCTCAATTGAACCACCACTGGGTCAAGGAAAAAAATAAAGAAATCAAAGACTTCCCAGTATTCAATGAAAATGAATCTACAACATACCCAAACTTATGGAACACAATAAAATCGGTGCTACGAGGAACATTCGTTGCACTAAGTGCCTACATAAAGAATTTGGAGAAATCTCACATAAGCAACATAACAGTACACATGAAAGCTCTAGAACAAAAAGAAGCAAACTCACACAGGGAGAGTAGATGCCAGGAAATAATCAAACTCAGGGCTGAAATCAATAAAATTGAAACAAAGAGAACAATACAAAGAATCAATGCAATAAAGAGTTGGTTCCTTGAGAAAATCAACAAGATAGACAAAACCTTACACAAACTAATCAAAGGGCAAAGAGAGACTATCTAAATTAACAAAATCAGAAATGAAAAAGGGGACATAACAGACTCTGAGGAAATGCAGAGAATCATACTTCAAAAATCTAAAACTCATCAAAATTGAAAAATCTAAAAGAAATGAACAACTTTCTTGGTAGGTACCACATGCCAGAATTAAATCAATACCAGATAAACAATTTAAAAAGACCTATAACCACTAAGGAAATATAAACAGACATTAAGTCTCCCAACCAAAAAAAAAAAGCCAGGACCAGATTGTTTCAGCAAAGAATTCTATCAGAATTTTAAAGAAGAGCTAATACCAATAACCCTCAAATTTTTCCACACAATGGAAACAGAAGGAATATTGCCAAATTCTTATGAGGCTACAGTTACCCTGATACCCAAACCAAACAAAGATGCAACAAAGAAAGAGAATTACAGACCAATCTCCCTCATGAACATTGATGCAAAAATATTCAACAAAATACTGGCAAACTGAATCCAAGAATATGTCGAAAGAAAGAAAGAAAGGAAGGAGGGAGGGAGGGAGGGAGGGAGGGAAGGAAGAAAGGAAAGAAAGAAAGGAAGGAAGGAAGGAAGGAAGGAAGGAAGAAAGGAAAGAAAGAGAGGGCTGGAGAGATGGCTCAGAGGTTAAGAGCATTGCCTG
>LOJH01038713.1:0-14992 GCA_001685095.1 Ellobius talpinus | reverse complement strand
TTGGAAGAGCAGGCAATGCTCTTAACCTCTGAGCCATCTCTCCAGCCCCCACTCAATTTCTTTCTTCAGCAAACTTCTAACTATCCAAATGATATTTCAGCAACTATTATGTACACATTAATTTATTTGAGGAACAACAAAATATACAGATTTAAAGTACCTTGACTTACTCCTCTATCAACTGCTACCTCAGAAGCTGGGGCATGGAAGCACATGTCTATAATTACATCAATAAGGAGGTTGGCTCTGGCAGAAATCAGAGTCAATGGTTGGCTCCACGGTAAAACTCTCTCAAAACAAAACCTACCTCAGTAAACCACTGTCTAACATTCTTAATAATACAAAAAGCTGGGAAAACTAATTCAAGCTAGCACTGAATGTATCCAACTTAACTTTATTTTAGTAAAGTTGGGCCAAATAAAATACACAGCATATCTGTAGTTAGCTTTGTCCTAAGAACCCCTCTTCCATAGGGCTATACTGTGTTTCAGGCACAGATTGTATTCTCCGATATTAACTCCCAGTGCCACTCTATAACATAAAGATCTATTGCAGTCTACAGATCATTTAGCCAGACAGCATAGGACACTGATAAAACGTGCATTTAAAAGAATGAAAATCTTATTTAGAAAGGTGTGGCCATTTCAACAAAGCAAGTGCAGGCATTCAAGAGAATCCCTTCAGGTAGAAAAACAGGAAATAGGAAACCAAGACTAAACAACTCACAGAGCCTGCACTGCCCTCTAACCTGTAAGACACAGTGACTTAGGAAGCCTATAAGAACCAGCGACTTAGAAACCGCTTCCACTTCATCTCCTGCTGTGTCATTCGAGGACAAGAATTTTTATCTATGACTTCTATGTGTGTGAGGGGCACAGTGAACACCTGCCCAGGAGTCAAAGTCCCAGCCCAATCCCTGCCCACTGCCCAAGGCAATGAGCAGCATCAGAGTCTCCATTTTTAAAATGAGATTATCACCACACACCTCCCAGGATTTGTCAGGAGGACACGATGAGATGATGCGTGTAAAACCCATGGCATCTGGTCAGGCAAAAGATAGTCCAATAAATACACCCCAGATTCTTAAGACTCACAGCAACCAGGACAACCATCAAAACCTCATTGGCAAGCACAGGGTTTCACAGTTTGCATCCAGAATTGAAATAGATTATATGAAGCATCCCATAGTTAGTTTTCTTTCCCATTTCACAACATTTCACGGCAGCATCTGAGGACCAACATGTTCAGCCTGATAAATTTTCCAACAAGCACTAAGAAGATCTTAAATCAATAAGTAACAAGCACAGAAATACATCCTTAAGACAAGATCTCAGGAACGCTGGGCTTCAAAAGCAGCTCTGGATTCTGTATTTCTCTCAGCCTGTGTTTATTTACAATGACCCTCTGGAGCTCAGAAGGAGTCTATTCCCAGACTTCCCTCTGACCTTGAAATTCTACACACTCAGCTTCTCTGGTTCCACAAACCTACAGAGGCAATCAGGTTGCCCTGTTCTTCCTCCTACTTGTGTTCTACTATTTATAACGGGGAAATCTAGAGAGACAACTCTTCCATTAAAACATAACTAAGAAATGGTTCTAAATGGTGAAAGACAGGTTCCCATTATACTAAAAGGTTTTAACCTTCTAAGTAAATGTCTGTTTTCTGTTTGATCTTAGCCTATTAAGGGTTATATAAATATATGATATCAGATGCTATATGAAAACAACAGCATAAAAAAAACAGACAAGACACAAAACAGTGGTTTTCGAGACTCAGAAGTTGTTACAGTGAAGGACAGTGACCCCTGTGAAATGGAAGAGAATAATGAGATCCATTTTGCCCAAGCCTTGGCTTTTTCCAAAAGAAAATATTCATGGATAAATGGTTTGTAGTGCAAGCTTGAGGTCCAGAGTTCAGGTCCCCAGACCCATGTATAAGTGGAGCTACCATGACGCCTATAATCCCAGAGTGTGGGAAGCAGAGATGGGCTCCCGAGAGTAAGCTGACTAAACTATACCAGTTGAATTGACAAGTTCACGATTCAGTGAGACTCCCTGTCTCAGAACATAAAGAACAATTAAGAACACCACCTAATGCCAACCTCTAGACTCCACAGCATGCTAAGATACACATAGACAGGATAGAGGCGATGGTGCAGAGCTCATACAGGGCACCTGCTCTTTCAACCAGACAGGAAATTTTAGTGACTCACGGGCTACTCGGTAGTACACAAAGGATCTTACCTCAGTACAAGCAAATAATCAATCCTGACTGAGCTCCTATTCTATGCAAAAGGACCAAACATTTCCAAATAACTTAACTACAACCCAGAACAGCACTCAAGAATATGCATGAAAGTTACAAAAATATCTAGCAACCTACAAGAAAAAAAAGTTACGTTGCTTTGAATCTAGCATGGATGACAAAATAAGGAAAATGTGATCTAAGAATGAGGACAACAAGCAGTATATGAGTACCTGAGAATTGACACAAATGTTAGAATTGCAACAATAACATTAGTATATTGTCATAACTGTGTGTTAAAAATATTCAAAAATTAAGTACAGACTTATAAGTTATTCAAGATGGTGGAAGCAAACCCCAGTTGAAGCTCTGGTTCTTCAGCTAGCAGACAGAACTTTATTCTCAAAAGATGTGAGTAGGTCCTTTCTTGACTCGTCAAAGTATCTGTTACCCTTTAAGACTAAGACTAGCAGTGCTAAGAAGTGCCCAGAGAACCCCATTTACAGACATCATCTCCCTGGTGCCATTATATTAACAGAAACTCAATTCACCCCTGATCATCAATCAAGATCATTCATTCTCATAAGCAAATTGGCTTCTATTGTTGCTGTTGTTCGCTGCTGATCTGCTAGAGCAAGAACCCAAAACAGCCAAGGAACAGCCTCATCTTCCAATCCCCTGGAACACCATTCTCTCCACAGAGACATTCTCCCTTTAGGGCCCACAACTTTACAGACAGCAGAGGTCAGGGTTGACATAGCAGAAAGCGGAAGCTCTGCCAAGTAGATTACTCAGACTTTCTTCAGTGTGAAAAGTCTCAGACAAACAAGTTGAGGAAAGCAAAGGTTATTTGTACCCATAGCCTCAGAGGTTTCAGGCCAGTGTCACTTGAGGCCATGTTTCTGTGCCTACAATGAGGCAGTATATCCCAACGGCAAGAGTAGTAGGGAAGCTGTGAACCCTCATGCTGACCAGGAAACAGAAAAATACAGAGGCAGAAAACAGAGTAGACAAGATACAGCCCTGAAATATGTCCCCAGTAATCTACTTCCTCAGGTAGACTCTACTTCCTAGTTTCCAGAGACTCCCAAAATAGTGCCATAGGGTAGGGACCAAGCCTTCAGTATGAGAGCCTTCAGTGAGGAAGGGGCATATACAAATCATAACATGGATCACTAAAATAGCAAGCAACTCTAATTTCCACCCCTTGACCCCCAAAGCCACAAATTATGATTACTGGAGACAACACATGCAATGATGTCTGATTCAAAGTGTATACCTGGGAAGCAAGAACACCCTTTCATGGTGCTGCCTCTCAAATGGCATGCTGCTAAGGAACAACTTTGTTGGTCCGAAGGAGTGCAAAGCAGAATGTCCTATAAGTGGATAAAGATTTCTGGATCCACAGACAATGATGATGATAGAAGTATGCGAGGTAGGTAGAGAAGGAAAAGTCATATGCAGAATAGATGATTATTCCAGTAAAGATGTATCTTTCCTTCCCCATGATGGAAAAGGTCCAATATAAATTACCCACCAACAGATGGCTGGCTGCTTCCCTCAGAGAATGGTGTCACACTAGGGACTCAATGCTGGGACTCTACAGTTGGCAGAGTAGGCACTCAGCAGTAACATTAGCCAGGTCAGTCTTATTACAACACTAACAATAGTCCTTATTGTTGAATGCATGAATAGCTTTCATCACGGCCAGCACAGCCATTTATTCATTGGCCCATTGAGCAGCCCTAAAACGGCCAGACAAAGCAGATGACTGACATCTACAGATCCCTGCAGAGAGGCCCTTCCTCACACCTTTCCTTTGCATTCACTCGTCACCAATCTTCAGATCATGCTTGCTCCATCTCTGATCACACAGAGAAAACATTAGTAAATGTCCATTAACCGCTGTAGGTTTTGTTCTGTGCAATCTTCTCTCACTCCAGGAATAATAGGGTAACCACTTATTCCAAGTTCTGCCACCTGGAGGTATTTTCTTTCACACTGTCCTTCATTGTCAGTTCTGTGAGGAGCTTTCACTGCCTTGGTGCCTGCTTCTGAGTGTATCAGCAAATCATCCAGGCCATCTGTAAACAACTCAAGCTTCTGTTCTTCAGTCAACTGTCATAGCGGCATCTCAGAAAGCCAGGCAGCCGCTGGCACTGAGGAGCCTGAGTGAACCCTTAGAGCTTACTTCCAGACCTGGCCAAGCCTGGTCTCCTTATAGACCTTTCCCCTCTAATAAGAGACTGCTACTATTCACGGCCAAATGGGTCAGGAAACACCCAAGTCAGGAGAGGAAACAAAGGTGGCTTGGTTCAAATAGATCAAGAGTTCTCCTGTTGAGTCTCTCACGGGTAGCTGTCAGACACAAACAACAGGAAAAGGAGAAGATAGGCAACTTTGTTAAAATCAAGCACAACCTTTGCCCAGTGTCCTCCAGCTTTCCAAACTCAGTGGGAACAAATGGGTGTCCCTCCCAACACCTGCTCTTCTCTGACACGCAACTGCTACGGGAAACATGGCAGTGAGTTCTCATCCTTGCCTTCAGAAGCTGAGTGTCCGCCTCCTCTTCGGGCTAGACAACATCCAGACGGTATGACTAGAAGAAATCACCAGAGACAGAAGTGGATGAAAACACAGCCCATGCAACTGACACACCAAGAAAACAGGGCGACAGGTGAGCTCACTGACTCTACCACTGAGTAACCTCTAAAGAATTTTACAAAAGGAGGAAATGTGGGAAATAAAAGTGGGCAAGTACTCCAGCCTTCCAAACAGAAATCAGGGTGACTTGCTCCCAGCCATCGGTCGTCAAGATACAATTTCAAAAATCAGGGTGACCTGTTCCCTGATATCAACCCTTAAGATAAAATCAGAAATTGAGTGACCTGTTCCCTGATATCAGGCCTTGAGGCACAATCAAAAGTTTAGGTAACCCTGCCATCAGACCTAAAGATACAAGTAGAAATTGGAATGACCTGTTCACTTGCTGTCAGCCCCAAAATACAATCACAAATTGCAGTGACTTGTTCCTGCCATCAGTCTTCAAGATACAACTATAAATTGGGTAACTTGTTCACTGGCTTTCAGCCCTTGAGACATATTCATGATTATTTTTGTTTAATTCTTTTGGGTTTTTTTTATTTTTCATTGTGTGTGTATGCACTTGCATGTGCATGCATGTGCCTGTATGTGTGCCTGTCTGTCCACATGTCTGTATTCATTGTGCTGTTCGACAATACGTCTTCCCATGTAGCCAAATCTAGCCTCAAACTCATGATCCTCCTGCACCAGTTTCCCAAGTGCTAAAACCTATCAGCACACACATTAAAGTCAGGCAGGAGTAGCTGCAATCCCAATGCTAGTGAGGTAGGATGGGATCAACAGAAAAGGTTGGCCACCAAGAGTGGCTGAATTAGTGAATCCAGGTTAAGTCAGAGACCCTGCCTTGGTAAATAAAGTGGAAACCCATCAAGGGAGACATGGCACATCAACTTCTGTCTACCCAACAAGTATATGCCTACTTGTACACACATGCAAGTACATAGACACTCATACTACACACACATATGCATGCCCCCAAATAAATTTCTGTTTCTTAAAAACAGAAATAAGATTGTATTAACTGACTTTTCAGATGGTAATGGAAAAGAAATTTTAAAAACAATAAACAATTTTTTTCAAGCTAAAATCTCATAGTCACTGATTAGTAGCTGAAAGGGGGTTTTCAAATTTGTGCAGAGTGTCCCCTTCTGTGCTGATGGATCCAAGGGGGCAGTAGGAGACATGGCAGGAGTTCAAATGCATTTCCATACTAGGCAGGGAAGGATCTTCAGCAAATTACTTCAGCCCCCTTTAAGACTCACACTTGTATCTGTAAAATAGTATCATAATGCTATCTAGCCCACAGATCTCTATGCAAGATTACATGCAGGAACATGTAAAGCCCTGCACAGTGCTTCTTATATGGCAAGTCCTCAATGTGATATTAGTTACTATCATTAGTGCCTGGTCTTCAGCCGAATTATGAAATCAACTTTTCCATTAGGTATTCCTACTTCTTTTTCAATCATGTTTAACCATCTGGCAACCCAATAACAATCATGTATAAGTAATAAACATGGAAAAGAATAGCACCGTGAGAGGCACTAGGTTAAACAAATAGGACCTAACTTTCAGGCTGCAAGTAACTCATTCACTGGCTTGGCACAAGCCTCCCACATCTGTGAGCTTCCATTTGCTGAGCTGTAAAAAATAATCGAGTTAAATGCTATCAAGACGTCTTTGCTCCATCACAATCTACACTACAATATCCACATCTTGGACTTTTAAGTTCCATGCCATCGGTACACCTATATGAAGTCCTTCCAGATTTTTGCTTACATCATCCTTATCTAAAATCTGAGGGGATGGGGACCCTCCACCAAGTGTCAATATCAATCAGCTGGTAGAAGGTTTTTCTTGAAATCACCACTTACCATCTCCCTCATGAGCGTTTGTTAAAAACTTAAAGATAAGGATTGGTGAGATGGCTCCTCTTCCAGAGGACCTGGGTTCAGTTCCCAGTACCCATACACAAAGGCAAAAAACCCGTAACATAAAAATAAACAAAATCTCAAAATATAAGAACAGGTTGGCAAGATGGCTCAGTAGGTTAAGGTACTTACTTGCTGGGAAGCTGATGGCCAGAGTTTAGTTCCAAAGCCCACAATTGTTCTGACTTCCATGCGAATGACCGCATGTCTTTGTATGCACACACGCACACATAGACACAGAATAAATAAACAGTAATGTAGCCTTTGCTGGCCTGGGATTCACTATGTACATTAGTCTGTCCTCAAACTCATAGTGACCCATCTGCCTCCACTTCCCAGGTGCTGTGATTAAAGACTACAGCACCAGGCCCAGCATTTAAGCACTAGTTTTGAAATACAAAATGTTCCCCTCAAACTCAAACTAATTTACCTACAAGAAAAAAAAACAAGAATCATTATAATCTTTACAAGATGGACCCCACATAGTGCTATTCCCAACTGATCAATAGCATTGGATTAACCTACATTAACTCAAAATTAAACAAGCTGACACCATTTGCATTTAATTACGTGTCTCTGCTCCTTCTCAGAGGTACTGGGGCTTTTATAATCATGTGCATGGCATTCATCAATAACACTGATTTTCTCAGTAATCTGACCTAAGCACAGGCTACAGGGAAGAAAACTGAAGACTTAGCAATGCCCTATAACAGAAACTGCTAGACCCCTTAGGGATCTGGGATCAACCTAGCTAAAAAACAGGAGTGTTTGTCATTCAGTACACATAAAAGATTATATACAGGTGTGACTCATGTTATACAATGTACATCCTAATCTAATAGCAAACAGAAAATGACATTTATAAATCTAATACAGGCTTAAATATATTAATGGTGTTTGTGAGCAATAAATAAAAAATGAATATTGTTTCAGAATAAAGAATAAATGCTATAAGTTGGAAGGAGATCATGATACAGGGAATAAGAACAAAAGAAATGGTTGAAATGGATAAGGTCATTCTTCTATGTACACACATACATAAAGTTCTCCAGAATAAAGAAAACATAATTTTTTAAAGAATAAATATTAATAATCATATATTTCATATATTACTGATATCTGTATCTATATCTATAGGTATAGATATACACATCTCTATTCCATTACTGACCATCATCAAATTTACTTGAAATAATTAAAACATTATTAATTAAAGTAAATATAAAATCTTGGGTATTAATTACCATCATATTTAAAACTTTATTTCAAAAGACACAGAAACTATACACATACACACAAAGGAAATACATTTTAGATACTAAGTCACCACTGCAGAAACAGTATCCACCTATGGTCCCACAAACACTGGTGACTTCAACGACACTGGCAGAATCAAACTGTTCAAATCAGAAGCCTCTTCAGTGGCCTGAAATGCTTACTAACATTCACAGTAGGTTTAACAACAGATGGGAAAAGGTAAAATACAAGACATGAGCTCTCTCTGCCTTTGCAAATCCAGATCACCGTAGTTCTAAGAGGTAATCACCCTTGGTCAATAGAAAAGGTAGATCTGGATCAGCTGGCTGCCCCAAGAGACATGCAAATATACTCACATGATTTTTAGTTCGAAAAAAATAGTATACCCAAACCACTACAAAAGGGACCAAGCTGAGGAGGGAAGTCATTATTCAGGCCAAACATTAAGCCTCCAGTAAAGCAAGAGCCAACAGTACGAGCATTAAAATCAGTACATGCTCCTTCATAACTCCAAAACCAAATCTCAAGCTGTGAAATGATCCAGCACCCATGATGAGCTCCAAATACTGCGCATCTGATAGCACTGCTGCGAGACTGCCATTCCCTTTTCCAGTGAGGGAAGGTAAACCATCAGACATCGCTCTGATACCCTGACAGGAAACCACAGCTAATTTCTGGAAAAGAGGATCAGTAAACCAAGTGTGCTTAGATTAGCCTTTTATGTGGCAGTCAATCACGGCTGCACATGTTACAGAAGGAGTTAACGTTCTGCTCACTATACCTTAAGACATCAAGAAGATCAATTTTATGCAAATTTTCATCAACTGTGATTGGGGTTGGGTTAACAATCATGGGTCTAGATTCCACATGCAAATTAGATTTAAATACCTAAGACACGGTTATCCTAAGAATACTGCCTGTCACAAAAACCTTTTTATTTGTTACATAATGTAATCTTTCATATCCACAGTATTTGAACTCTTAACAGCACACAAAGCTAAGTGAGCCAACTCAGATGCAAATTTCACCAAAACTCTTTTGAGAAACACAAATCAATAATACAGCTGGCAGTATTTTATAAAGCACCCAGTGTTTGCATGAGTGAGTAAGTTTGCATAGGATAGGTCAAACAGAAACAGATCCAGAAAGGGCGGGTCTGTCCTCTCCAGTAACTCACTACTCTCAAGATGAAGCAAACAATATACCCAAGCTGAAAGAACTGGGAGTGGCAGACAAGGAAAGAATACAACTACATGAATACACTTGAGTCTGGCCTAAGTAATATTAGATTTATTATCAAGTATCTAATGTCTTTGGAATTAAGTTTTTAAAAGTAAAATAAATGGTAGAAAATCCGAAATATATCTTGGTATTTGGCAGGATTTTATAAATGGAGAAATATGTTTCTACCTGAAAAGACGCGGGTGCTAAGCAAACACGGGATTTAGACAGAAACAACCCTTCAGCATTTAAATCTTTGCACATTTTCAGTATTTTGACCCATGTGATGATATGCACTACTTCAGACCGAAGCAACAAAGACTTAAGTGAAAAGATAAAATGCCATGACCACACTGCTCAACTGCAGAAAGGACCAGCATCAGTCACAGAAATTTAAAAAAGGAATTTTAGCATTTTCACTGATTACAATTAAATTTGGCACAGCAAAAGGCACGAAAGATATTATATAATTATAACTTTATAATAAAAACCTCCATTAGTGCTTTTGTTATACACAAAGCCCCCAGAGAACAAAAGGAGAAACGCCTAAATCTGTGAAAAAAGTAAATGTTCCCTTCATTTCCAGAGACAGAAGTCTTCCAGTATGGAGCAAATGTACTGTAATTACCTTCGTTCTCTGTGCAAAAAGAAAAGCTAATTAATTATTAAAGTTGATAAAATTAGCTATTTAAAATGTTCCGTTTGTTTCTAGTTTTATATGTGTATTTTACTAAACACGACAGACATTTCTCAGGAGGCCATCATTTATAAATTTAAAATGTGTCTGTGCTCATGACAGAGGTCACGTCATTAAGGAATGACTTTCACTCCATGTGTCAGACACATAGCACATGTCACACTTAATGCGAACGCTGGAACATATTCTCTAGTCAAAAATGGCAGTAACCTAGCTTTTGGTCATCGGTATATTAGCCTCAAGATCAATATTAAGCTCAGCAAGCTTAGGTTTCCATTTAAAAACAATTTTGCCTTCGGGAGAAAAGAAAATTAGCATGTGACATTAACAAAGGCTAATTTGGATGGCTGCAGATTCCCTTGATTCCAAATTGCTTTGAGTCCTTCCTGTGACTCTGCCCATCACATACATAAGAATTTAACAAGATGCTATTTCCTACTTTGTTCCTGAAATTCCCCAGTTCCAATCCTTCGCGGCTTTCTGTGGCCCACAGCTATCACATTAAAATAAGAGGGCAACTCAGGAGAGAAGCCCTAAATTTCTGCCCTGTCACTCCAACCCCTGTAACAACACCCACAATATTAATATACAAGATACCATGGCAAATGTATTTTAGTGGTTCTGATTGATACTATCTAGCCTAAATATTCACAATCTATGACTGTGACAAACAAAAGAAAATGTCTCAAATGTGGCTGCAGATACCTATGGAATCAAAAAGTCCACTAATAATTTCACATGGAGCTACTGAAAGAAAAAACTCACAGGATACCTTCCTTGTGCGGTGAAATTTTTACATGGCCTAGATCAAGATGTTAAGATTCATGTAAACCCAAAGGAATGTGTATAGCCTCCCTAAACGTGTATGTTTACACAATGGTTCTCTATGACCATGGTCTACTATCATGCCATAAGTATTTCATAGTACTATGTAATAAACTCTATTTTCTATACTAAAATAAAGAACAAAGAAAAAGGCTTATATTGCTGGATTTCCATTTTTCCTTGCACTGAACAAAACTTAAGTACATAACCATACAAAGCAAAAATGGATAACAGCTAATCTAGAGTGGAGACATTTTGATTTATTAATCACGGAAGTAAGAGCACATTCCTAGGACCATGATAGTGACAATAGCAATACTGAAGGGTGGAGAGATGGCGCAACAGTTAAGAGCACTTTCAGAGGACCCAGGTTCAGTGCCCAGCACCACCAGACACCTCACAATGGCCTGTAACTCCAGCTCCAGGGGATCTGATGCCCTCTTCTGGTCTCCACAAAGACTACATGTATTTGCTGCACATACATATACATATTTATGTGTGTATATGTATATATATGTATGTATGTATATACACATAAAATAAATCCGTTCTAAAAACAGAAATAATGTGAAAAACAGATTAAATACTTTCAAAGGTGGCATCTGACACAACTTAGAAGCAGAATTAGAAAACAATAAGAAAAGTTGAAAGTGTAATTTCACTAATTTTCCCTCTAAACCTTTGAAAGATTGCCAAATAGACTTAAGCAAAACAGGAGGGGGAAATTTTTAATGAAAAGAAATCTGCCTCAAACACACTGAAAGTTGAAGTGCTAGAGGGAAACACTGAAATAGAACAAAAACTTCAAAGAGATTCTGTAATCGAAGATGCCGTACTCTTGCCTGTCTCGTCTCAGAGATTAAAGAAGATTTTTAAAGCTGTTCCATGGACATAGAGATCAAACATTTATAAATGTTTATCATTTTACAAGTCCTAAATTCAAAGGTGGGCTCAAAGAAATAAGAGTAGCAACGGCAGCGAGGAGGAACGACGAGTTATTGGGTAAGGGAGGGTGTAGAAGGCAGCTTTGAAGAATATATTTTGGGGGCTACAAAGAAGGAAAATTATTTCTGGAAATCTCATTCCCAGAACACCTAACTGAACCACAATAAAATGCTATGGAAGCAGAACTAGGACAGGCTAATCCTGTGTCTTCTTGACTCTAGTGCACATAAAGTCACCGCACCATCTTTCCCACCACAGACCATGATCACCAATAAAGCGCTCAATCAATTCTGTAGATTTATTTTTATTTATGTGTATGTGGAGGTGGAGAGTGCTATGTGTGTACAAGTACCTGATGAAGCCAGAAGAGGGAATCAGATGCCCTTTACCTCGAGTTGCAGGCAGAGGTGAACTGCCTGACCCAGTGCCAGGAACTGAACTTGCCCTATGGAAGAACAGCACAAGCTCTTAACCAATAAGCCATTTCTCCAGCACCAAGAATTCATATTTTTAATGTCTGAAAGCTTATGGACAATTAATGGACATTATTATCTCAGTAAGCTCTCCATAAACCTCCCTTCCCGGAATGAGAAAGGAAGTTGAGATAAGAAAGAAGAAAACTGGATCCCTATGGAGCTTGGAGCCAATCAACTGCTAAGAGCAACAGACACACAGCACAGTGAGGTGGTGACAATATCACACTGACAGTTCTCTTACTCATGTCTCTTAATGGTTACACATTAAATATGCCACTTAATATGCTAATTAAACTGAACCTGAGGCTGGAGAAATGGCATAGTGGAGCAAGTGTTTTTGCAGAGGACCCAAGTTCAATTACCAGCACCCACAAAACAGGTCCAGGGAATCTGATACACTCTTCTGGCCAATTCTGGTACCAGATATGCATGTGATACATAGACATACTAGCAAGCAAACCACCCACATATAAAATGAAATAAATTTTTTAAATTAAGAAAAGCTGAACCACACTCATCTCCAATAGTGGATAACACTATGTCAGCCTATCAATAAATAGACATTCCTGAAAACAGTTGCCACCCCCCCAGGGGTCATGGTGCTGAAATAAAACTCAAGGCCTTGCCCATGCTAGGCAAGCAATTCACAACAGCAGCTCCCTACTCATATGTAAGAAAGCAGATTGAGGAAGCCATGATGAACAAGCTAGTAAGCAGCATCCCTCCATGGCCTCTGCATCATCTCCTGCCTCTAGGTTCCTGCCCTGTTTGAGTTCCTGCCTTGACTTCCTTCTGTGATGTACTATGGATGTGGAAGAATAAGTTAATAAACCCTCTTCTCCCCAGCTTGCCTTTGGTGTTTTCATCACAGCAATAGTAACCCAAACTAAGACAAGGGGGTATCAATGTTTGTATAAAGGTGTCATTGTTTGTATGAAGGTATTATATGGAGGTATCACTCTCCCTATGGAGGTACCACTCTCCCTATGGAGGTACCACTCTCCCTATGGAGGTATCACTGCTCCTATGGAGATACCGCTCTCCCCATGGAGGTACCACTCTCCCTATGGAGGTATCGCTCTTCCTATGGAGATATCGCTGTTCCTATGGAGGAATCACTCTTCCTATGGAGTATAGCTGTTCCTATGGAGGTATCACTCTTTCTATGGAAGAATCACTCTTCCTATGGAGATATCACTCTTCCTATGGAAGTACCACTCTCCCTATGGAGGTATCACTGCTCCTATGGAGATACCGCTCTCCCTATGGAGGTACCACTCTCCCTATGGAGGTATCGCTCTTCCTATGGAGGTACTGCTCTTCCTATGGAGGTATCACTATTCCTATGGAGGTATCACTGTTCCCACGGAGGCACCCCTCTCCCTATGGAAGTATCGCTCTTCCTATGGAGGTATCTCTCTTCCTATAAAGGTATCACTGTTCCTATGGAGGTATCGCTCTTCCTATGGAGGTATCGCTGTTCCTATGGAGGTACCACTCTTCCTATGGAGGTATCGCTGTTACTATGGAGGTATTGCTGTTACTATGGAGGTATCACTCTTCCTATGGAGATATCGCTGTTCCTATGGAGGAATCACTCTTCCTATGGAGTATAGCTGTTCCTATGGAGGTATCACTCTTTCTATGGAAGAATCACTCTTCCTATGGACATATCACTCTTCCTATGGAGGTATCACTGTTCCTACGGAGGTATCGCTGTTACTATGGAGGTATCATTATTTGTATGAAGGCTCCACAAGTCCTAACATAGAAATTACAATTGATTCATAAGTCTATAATATAGTTTGTGTGTTTGTGCATGGGAGTGTATAGGTACAAGTGCCTGTGCCTACACATAAAAATGTGTGTAGACATGGTGTCTCTATCACTTTTCATCTTATATTTGAATCAGGGTATCTCTTACTCAACCTAGCTCAGGACAAACTGGCTGACAAGCAAGACCCCAGGAGCCTCCTGTTTCTCCCCCTGCAGCCCTGGGATTGCAGGTACAGAGCAGTTTTACATGACTGCTGGGAGTCTAAACTTAGGGGCATCATGCTTCTGAAGCAAGCACATTACCCACTAAGCCATCTTTCCAGTCCTCCTCCATTAATCTACAGCCAGTTTTTATTTATTGTCCAACAACATATCACCTTGGCTGACAGTACTATTCATGGACAAATATTTCTCAAATGTCTGCTGTAGGCTGGTGACCATTCTCATACAGCAGTATCGCCAGACAAGAAAGAAAAGAAAAGAACAAAGCAATAAATGACACATGAGGTGATGGTTGTTACTCAAAAGAATACAGAAAATGAAAGGTGAAGGCCTGATGTACCCAGTGTACTCAAGGAAGACCTCTCTGATGAAATAATATTTGAGCAAGAACTTGAAATGAGGAAACAAAGCAAGTAAATGATGGGGAAGAACACTCCAGACACAACTGAATAACAAATTCAAGCACATGTTTACTACATTCAAAGAACAGCAAAAAATTAAGGTGTGGTCATTTAAATGAAATATTTACCATAGTCACCACCATGAATAAATTGGCCCCAAGTTGGTGGGACTATTTGGGTAGGCTTAGGAGATAAGGCCTTGCTAAAGTCACTGGGGGGAGGGGGGAGTGTTATTCTTTTAAAGATAAGGTTGCGGGGAAGGCTGGCCCCAGAAGGGGCAGCCGGTCCCATGAGGGTTAACGGGGTGAGAGACGGACAGACAGGCCATGCAGAGAGAGTTTGGGTATAGAGTTTATTTAGTGGGATATGGAAGAAAAGGGGAAGGGGGAGGG